>JAUIMM010000200.1:61167500-61372500 GCA_031769625.1 Taudactylus pleione | reverse complement strand
TTTTTTGACAGTCACAATGTTGACAATGAGTTTGTCTGCAGCGCGATGTCAAGCAGAGTATGCCAACATGGTACTAATGTTAATTAAAGCAATGTAGCCATGTTAACAATCTAAGTTTGAACAGGATGCTAAAGCACTGTATATTTTGTTTTGTTTATTCTGTACTAGGGTACTCTGTATTGTATTATGATCACTGGGATACTCTCTATTGTATGGTGGTAACTGGGCTGCTCTCTGTATTGCATGGCAGTCAATGGGCTGCTTTCTCTATTGTATGATGTCACTGAGATGCTTTACAATAGTATGGTGGTCAACTTGATGCCCTTTATAGTGTTTTATTACCAGCATTAAGAGTTTGTTAAGCCTGGGTAGTAGGAGTTCTCTAGAGCTCAGAAAGACTGGGATGATAGACACAACTTGTCCTTGTGTCTATGTCAAATGAAATATGGTGAAAAATTAAGCAATTTTACAAATACAATAAACATAGAATTGAGTGTAGATTAAATCCAGATTACCAGAAAAATTTATCTTGTATTGAACATGTGGGATTTTGTCACTTTCATTCCTGTCTTTCTGTGCTGTATTATACTCTTATCTTCTATTACCCATATATAATTGGAAGGGATTTTAAACATCTAGTAGTGGAGTGGCGTGGATCTTATTTACCTATAAATTTGCCAAGTCTGTCTACATCTGTGTTTGCCCCATCTACAGTTGATTTGGGGGTCTCTTTCAGATTTTTTTTCCCAGGGCCACATTAACTTCCCAATCTGCCCCTGTATGCAGCTCAAAATACTGGTACAAGTTGGTGCACATGTTCAGTGCTACAAATGTTACACTAGACTCAGATTCTGGAGGGGTAGAGTTGGACACCATTGCATAAGAGCCACATAAATATCTTTCCTGAGCAGGTTGGCATTTATGGATTTAGGTTAGGAAAGACACCTATTTCTCACACAATACTTATTTTCCAATTATTTAAACTTCGATTGCACTGGTATTAAACAGGAGAAATTGGTGTACTTTATTTAGGGGTGTTACTTTATCTGGGAGCCAACATGTAATATGTGGTAGATTTTTATCACCTAAGCAAACTTCAGGTCATGGGGGTGTCCCAGTTTTTAAATGTAAAACTTAATAGGAGTCCTCTGCCATGTTGCTTATAATACGACAATAGAAACAATACAAACAGGGTGTTAGAAACAGCAACAGACCAGTGAATTGCTCATGTTCTCATCAGAAATAATGGACTGTGTACAATGTCCAACAAAAACATCTGACAAGTGGTTCCTTTAAATTGAACACCATATTTTTTACATAATAAAGTACAACAAAGGGGCTGATGTAAAGGTGGATGTACATGTCTTTCTTCGGTGCAAATTGTGCATTTTATGTACTGGGCACATGCACAAAAGATTCTAACTCTTCCATCCTTATGTAGGTTTAGTCACATTTTACGTTCATGACTCATTACACTTAGGTGTAACAGGGAAAATAGGGTGTGCAAGCATTTGCCGATTACAGCAAGTACATGGTCACACAAATGCAGACCACAACATATGCACCTGTCAGGAGACGTATTGCCACAACACATCAGGAGACGTATTACCACAGCATACACCCAGATGCACCTGTCAGGAGACGTATCACCACAACATACACCCAGATGCACCTGTCAGGAGACGTATCACCACAACATACACCCAGATGCACCTGTCAGGAGACGTATCACCACAACATACACCCAGATGCACCTGTCAGGAGACGTATCACCACAACATATGCAGCTGTCAGGAGACGTATCACCACAACATACACCCAGATGCACCTGTAAGGAGATGTATCACCACAACATACGTCTCCTGACAGGTGCATCTGGGTGTATGTTGTGGTGATACGTCTCCTGACAGGTGCATCTGGGTGTATGTTGTGGTGATACGTCTCCTGACAGGTGCATCTGGATGTATCACCACAACATACACCCAGATGCACCTGTCAGGAGACGTATCACCACAACATACACCCAGATGCACCTGTCAGGAGACGTATCACCACAACATACACCCAGATGCACCGGTCAGGAGACGTATCACCACAACATACACCCAGATGCACCTGTCAGGAGACGTATCACCACAACATACACCCAGATGCACCTGTCAGGAGACGTATCACCACAGCATACACCCAGATGCACCTGTCAGGAGACGTATCACCACAACATACACCCAGATGCACCTGTCAGGAGACGTATCACCACAACATACACCCAGATGCACCTGTCAGGAGACGTATCACCACAACATACACCCAGATGCACCTGTCAGGAGACGTATCACCACAACATACACCCAGATGCACCTGTCAGGAGACGTATCACCACAGCATACACCCAGATGCACCTGTCAGGAGACGTATCACCACAGCATACACCCAGATGCACCTGTCAGGAGACGTATCACCACAGCATACACCCAGATGCACCTGTCAGGAGACGTATCACCACAGCATACACCCAGATGCACCTGTCAGGAGACGTATCACCACAACATACACCCAGATGCACCTGTCAGGAGACGTATCACCACAACATACACCCAGATGCACCTGTCAGGAGACGTATCACCACAACATACACCCAGATGCACCTGTCAGGAGACGTATTACCACAACATACACCCAGATGCACCTGTCAGGAGATGTATCACCACAACATACGTCTCCTGACAGGTGCATCTGGGTGTATGTTGTGGTGATACGTCTCCTGACAGGTGCATCTGGGTGTATGTTGTGGTGATACGTCTCCTGACAGGTGCATCTGGGTGTATGCTGTGGTGATACATCCAGATGCACCTGTCAGGAGACGTATCACCACAACATACACCCAGATGCACCTGTCAGGAGACGTATCACCACAACATACACCCAGTTGCACCTGTCAGGAGACGTATTACCACAACATACACCCAGATGCACCTGTCAGGAGACGTGTCACCACAACATATACCCAGATGCACCTGTCTGATCAGCTGAGTGCAACTTGATCCCTCCTGGGCTGAGGCCGTTGCCATGTATTTGCATTATTTAACTTTATTTGCAATTGGTCCGTGGCACAAAAGCAGATTTACATAATTTTTTAAAGGGGAAGATAATGGACGTTTGTATTTAATTGAACTTCATTAGTATTTAGAGGTGGACTGTAGGTCCTAGTGCACCTTGGATGCCAGGGCATACTGGCACATGTGGTTGTCCAAGTACCAGCAGACTCTGGCAACCATTAATTCTGGGCATGACAAGCTTGCTGGGACCTCTAATTCACCAGAAATAAACACTTTTTTAATTATATATATTATTTATTATACACCATATCCCACAGCCAGGGGTGCCAGGGAATAGCCCTAGTGCTATTAGGTTATTCCATATTGTTTTGGCATGTCCCATCACTCTAAAGAATAGCTCTGTGCTATATAGCCAATAGCACTGGTGGGCAAAGTGATGTGCCAATAGCGGCAGCCTAGTACTGATGGCACTCACGCCACCCTTCATTTCCTACTACATTATTTAACAAGGAAACTGCTGCACGAGGCAGAGGGATCCGCGCAGTGTTCTTTCAATATGTCCTGGCCCCCCCTGCATTTACTTCCTATAGAGTTGGCCCCATTTCATGTTTGTAACAAACTATGCACAGGAAGCAAATTGCCTCAGTGATTATACTGGTACTGTACAGTATTACGGATGTATTGTATGGTAACTGGCCCACAGCTTCCCCATCTCTATCTATGTTACACTTGCTCTTTACCAAACTATCCATTCATTTGAAAGGAATCAATGTTTTCCTACTGATCCCCCCAAAGTATGTGCCAAATGAAAAGCCCAGAATAGTTCAAAGAACAATTGACCAAACTCACGTGAAGTAATAAAACTCAAGCTCCTCTTCTGAAGCTTTATCCAGGTCAATATCTCCCAGCTCATGTCTCAGATCCTCTTCTAGATGACTAAACAGTGACAGAAGCATGTTATTACTAATACTCACAAGGGTCTTTAGGCTCATACACAGGGCAGGGTGTTAGAAAACAATGCTAAATGTAGACAAAACCTTGGACTGGCCTTTAGCAGAACGTTCTCTGCAGAATAATGTGATGCATACATGTTTCCTGGGAATTCTACTAAATTGTACAGACGTTAGCACTGGTGACATTATATTGATGCATCACGTGTGTATTTACAAGCCCATTCCCTTACATTACATGGGTATGAGAATTTGTGTGATTATCAGGCTCTCTTATCAATAGACAAAACCTTTAGCTGTGTGGTATACATAGAGATATTACAATTATTTTGTAGGGACTTGATACATATAAGTGCAGCATTTCATGTCTAACATCTTACACTAACTAGACTGGAAAGGATGTGCATTTATACATTCATGTTACTGCGCAGGTAGTGTCTCTAGGACTGTGTGCGATTATTAACAGGAAGGGAGTTGGTGTTGGCAGAGATTACATTACAGCAAGGGTACGGATCCTATTTATATGGTACCTGGGATATTGTCGTAAGAGTACCCGGAGTCCCATATTTTGTAAAATGTCTTTATTGTGTTATATATTCCATATTGGATATAAACCAGATCTAGTTATCTCCATGCTGTCTGGAGTTGGGTGTGCTATATTACATTGACATGTTATATTAAATGTTGACATTTATATCCTGTCAACATTGCTAGAACGCAGATAGTTAAAATGTCGATAATGGGATTTTAAATGTAAGCCTAACCCTAACATTATGTGTCAACATTATGGCTAGCAACATTCGCAATGCCAACATTGACTGTCAGTTACAACATTGTGATTGTCGACACTCTGATCATGTCAACATTATTCTGGTGATATTCTGAATGTCGACATGAATGCATATCCTTAGTTTAACCATTCAATGTTAATGCATAAAGTGTGTCGATCTTAGGGTTTCCAATCCCGGGACATTTTTTAACACCCAGGATTATAATTATTAAATCTCAGGTATTTTGGGATTCAAAAACACATGGTGGATTGGGAAGGGGGTAGAGGGATAATACTTACTTTCTTGGTTCAGGTTGCATACCCAATTCTCTCAGGTTCTCCCAGCTACCCATAGAACAGAGGGAGTCCCATGATGCAACTGCACTCAGTAACGGACAGGCTGGGAGCATGCTGTGCAGTGACATCATCATTGCGTGGCAAGCTCACAGCCAATCAGTGACTGAGAAAAGCCACATCACAGGACTCAAGCTCTTCTACTACAGCTGGGTCTGGGAGAGGACCGGACAGTGCGCCCACTGACAAGAGAAGCCCCTTCTGAACACCACTATGTGAATAAAGTCAGTGTAAGGGGAGAGTGGATGAGGGAGGATAGCAGGGGGGGGGGGGGCATAGAATGGGGTACAGTAGGCAGGGCCGGATTAATAATGGGGTGGGTGGAGCTCCAGCTCCAGGCCCTCCCATCAAAATAGGCCCACAGGATCCGTTGTGCTGCGGTAGACATTACATTTTTATTCCCTGTTACAGCAACACAGCCTGCTTGCCAGCGCTGTCCAAAGCCCTGCCCACTTAAACCCCACGGGACATCTACCTTCCTCCCTCTACGATTCAAACAGATAGTGGGAAACTAGCCTTCCCTGTGCACTGTGCAGCCACCTCCGCGTCATGTGATGTCACACCATGTGACATCACATAGATACCGCCGGCTGCTGCCTGTTGCGACCATTACCGAAAGCTGGCTATGCCGGGATCTGCTCTCAGTAAAGACAGCCCAGCCCGGTGATGTGGTGTACTGCAGCTGATCATCGGGGACGGGATGTCCTCCAACCTGAGCCTGAGGAGCTCTGAAAAAGGTGCTTTATCTGCAAGTGGCACTTAGAGAATCTTTTGAATGTTATGTTCCAGGAGATATATACTACACTGCAGACTGTATCTAGTGTATATACACTTTCTCTGTAGATATTATGTGTATATATATATATATATATATGTGTGCACGTAGATATATAGATATATATCTGTAACATATACACAAACACACATAAATATATATATACACATCACCCATGTGAGTGCATGGCCGAGTATCTCCGGTACCCGGCGCCAACATGCTTAGATGGAGGGAATAGGAGGCAGCTCATCTTTGGGGGCGGAGCGGCTGAGGTGACCTAGGCTTTATATATATATATATATATATATATATATATATATATATATATATATATATAATGTAGGGGACAGCACTCCAGGACTTTAAAAATCAAATATTAATTTTTTTAGGTTTACATAGCCAAAAATCACTGCAACGTTTTCATAAACGAAAACACCGTCATCAAGGATTGATAACTGGTGTATCCGTACATCAAAACATGACAGTGATTATTTGTAAAATTATAAAAAATATATATTTGATTCTCAAAGTCCTGGAGAATTATCCCCCTATACTATATTGCATGCAATTCTCAGCCGAACAGGGCAGCAACACACATTCATTTTTTTTTTGTATATTGAGTGTTGGCCAAAAGTGTGTGTGTATATATATTGATATATATATATCAATATATATATACACACACAGACATATATATTGTATATATGTATATGCGTGGCACTTAGTGACTCTTATTTGGATCTCACTATTGTGTCTAGATATAAAATCTCTGTATAGCTATTAATAAGGTAACATCTTAAGTAGAGAGATGTCACGTTCATGATATAACTAATTGACACTTTCACATTTACATCATCATTATGTGCAATTTTTCTTTTTTTTGCCAAGTGAAGTCACGTTAACAAGTGGTGTTTCCCTTCTGTTTATTTGCAGACTCTCACAGTACACTATTGATATAAGTGAAGAGAGGGTGGAGATTGAGGTTTTTGAGGGTAGGCGCTAGTCACATCCCACAGCACAGGCCACACCCCCTGTACAGACAACACCCTCACAACACTGGTTACACCCCCACATCACTAATCACACTCCTCCCTCCCATGCTGGAAACACCGCCTCCTGCGGCAGACAATAGGCCTTCCTAAATTTCAGCTCCAGGCCCATGTATACATTAATCTGGCACTGGATGCACACAGCAGAAAATTATAAAGTGTAACATGACGAATTAGACCTGTGACAGAGATTAGGGTTACCAACAGGACCAACTGTTGTTTATGTACCTACACATTGCAGATCAGTGCTGGAGGCAGTGTGGACAGTGTGAGGAGAAATGTGAGGAAGTCTCTCTGGGACCAAATACCACCTAAAGTAGATCTTATATGAGGTGATCTCGATTTATATTATCTAATCTGATATAGAGTAAAAAACCCACTTCAAAAGATCTACTCCTAGACCAATCCTGCCAGTTGAGCCCCAAGCAACAGGACCACCCTTCAATTTAGCCACAGACTTGGGTGGGATTATTTCTGGATCACCTTAAAATATAAGCTCTCACGAGCAGGGCTGGAACTCCCTCCTGGTTTTCCCTTGCACCATCCATGTGGCCAGTGCTCCTTATTCCTTCAGTAACTCTGACCTTGTTCTCTCACCCATACATTGGGTATAGGGTCAAGGAGTATTGCATTGATTCTCACCTATGACTCGCCGCAACTTGCTCGTTAGCTTCATTTAGTTCCCCAATCCTTACCCTGTTCGCTCTCCTTCCCTGATTGCGGTGTTATTGTAATACTTGGTCTATGGTCAGCTAATGTTTACTGTATTTATGCTCTGATACTTTATTGTGAAAAGTTTCTTTGTTAAACTGAATGGCACTGCATACATTGTGGTGCATTATAAAAAAAAATATATAGATAATAGTGTGGAAGGAAGACCACACATATAGAAGGTCACCTACCATCTGCATTTTTCACCATGGTTAACACGAATCCTATTGAAGTAGATTTTCAATCACCGTACCCTTTTTGACACATGCACTGCAATATTTGGTCAATTGCCAAAATCTGCGATGATATTGCAGCATATATGACCAGCTGTAGAGAGATCTAGGTCAGGTAACTTGCAGTTATATAATGGGTTGTGAGACTATGGGCGAGATGTAATGGGGTGCGAGTTTTGAAAAAGTGCGAGCATAGAGCTTTACTCGCACATTTTCAGAACTCACCCTATGTAACAGGGTGTGAGAACATGCAAACTCACATGTTTTGCACACCCCTGCGACAGCAAAACACGCATCCAGATGTTTTGACATTGTGAGCATAGAACTCGGGCAATGTAAGAGTGCGAGTGTTTCACTTGCACATCACTACTGCCTCAAAACTTGGAAAAAAAACCCAGACCTGCTTTAGGATAGCGAGTCTAGCATGAGCAGGTCTGAGCAACACAGAAAGAAGCACAGATTCTGTGTGTGAAAAAAAAAAATAAAAAGACGTGTATCCCCTTCCCCACAAGCATAACCAGACCTGGGCTCTGTAGAGCTTGTCCTGGTTCTTAAAATACAGGGGAAAAAAATGCATAGGGGTCTCCTGTATGTTAAGAACCAGCACAATGCTCAGCTGAGGCGGTCCTGGTTGTAGAAATACAGGGAACAAAATGAGTAGGGGTCCCCTGTATTTTCCATGACCAGCACTGGACTCTTTCTAGCGGGGGGAATAATGCCACAGCCAGGTGAACCCTTTCACCAGGTCCCCTGGCCAAAGCATTTAAACCTGACTTTACAATATAGTGTATTGTAAAGAATACATGAGATATTGTCTTTAGCTGGCAAACTACAGGTCCCAGCAAACCTCCCCCGCATTATGGTACTTGGATAACCACAAGTACCTGAATGCGGGGCATTACGGGCCCACTGGTACCTGTAGTTCACCTGCAAAAGAAATATTAAAAGTAAACACAAGACACACACCGTGACAGTAGTTTTATTTAAACATACATGCACACTCACCTCATCTAGTATCCCTGAAGCAATTCACGCCCACTTGTCAAAGAAGAAATCCACGGATATCTGTTAAAAAAAAAAAAAAAAAAAAAGAAATTCTATGCTCGCCTTTTCCTATGCGTGCATCACATCCTCTTCCTTTAATGTAGGTATCCATGGGGTTGAAAAAAAAAAAAAAAATGAATACGAGATACCAGTACAGACAGGAGGAAGGATATGCTTACACATACCCTTCCTCCGTGCGAATGACTGGGACCCACGTGCCCAGTCATTGCAGGAGTCGCCAGCCAATCAGTGGGCACTTCCGTAGGAGCTGCCCGCTGATGGGCTTACCGCGCACAGCCAGTCTCCCCCATAGACTTCAATGGTGTGATATCTCCATTGAAGTCTATGGTGGGAACCGCTACATTGTAGCTAATGATGTAACCGCAAGGTTAATTTGGGTGAATCTTGAGGTTACATCATTGGCTACAATGTAGCGGTTCCCACCATAGACTTCAATGGAGATTTCACACTTGGCTAGCGGCTCCTGCAATGACTGGGCACACATGGGTCCCAGTCATTCGCGTGAAGGAAGGGTAAACATACCCTTCCTCCTGTCCGTACTGGTATTGCGTATTAATTTATTATTTTTTTTTTAACCCCATGGACGCCTACATGGAACGAAGAGGACGTGGTCCACGCATAGGAAAAGGAGAGTATGGATGTTTTTTTTTTCCCAGGGATCCGTGGATTTCGACTTGGACAAGTGGACATGAATTGCTTCAGGTATACTAGGTGGATTGAGAGTGTGTGTATGTGAGTGTGTCAGTAGTTTTATTTAAACATTCATGCACAGTGTGTGTCTTGTGTTTATTTTAATATTTGTTTTGCAGGTGAACTACAGGTACCAGTGGGCTCGTAATGCCCTGCATGCTGGTACTTGTGGTTCTCTATCTACCAGCATGCAGGGGAAACTTGCTGGGACCTGTATTCCGCCAGCAAGAGACAATAATATAATCTATTCTTTACAATACACTATACACGATCAACCTGGCACCCACCGTAAAGGGGCGCTGGGGGGTCTCCAGCTCCCCAGGGATCCCCAGCCTGGGCTGAAAAGCTGTCAGGTTTAATGCTTTGGCTGGAGGACCCGGTGAAAGGTTTCCCCTAGCTGTGGCATTACTCCCCCAATAGAAAGAGTCCGGTGCTGTTTATGGAATATACAGTGGACCCCTACTCATTTTGTCCCCTATATCTCTACAACCAGGACCGGCTCAGCCTAGCCCAGTGCTAGTTCATAAAATACAGGGGACCCCTACGCATTTTAGGAACCAGGTCAAGCTCTTCATAGCCCGGGGTTGGTTATGCTTGTAGGGAGGGGAAGCACATCACATTTTTTTTTTTTTTTAACACAGAAGCCTTCACGGATCTTATTGATCTGTGAAGACTTCTGTATAACTTGGTCCTTTTAATGCTAGTCGCATTAAAAAGTCTGAGTTTTCATAGGAGAAAACTCACCAGTACTCACCTTATGTAATAGCCTGCTAACTACTGAGTTTGAGGCTATTACATTTGGTGAGTTTTGAGACAAACTCGGACCTTTACATGTGCAAGAAGGTCCGAGTTTGTCTCATACAAAAAACTCGGAGCCTATTATATCTCGCCCCCAAATGTCCCAACTGCTTAAACAGGGTGTAATTTCTCAACAGGTAGAGAATTTTTGGTTGTCTATTTTAATTTTTTTTTATATAGCACCACCATATTACGCAGCACTTCAAAGAAAATATTGAATCATATCATTCCCTGCTCCACAGTCTTAATTCCGTACCAGACACAGGTCCTCTTTGTTCTAAACCAAATTACTGCTAAATTTCTTTTGGACAATTTACTACAATCCAGATACTGACATAGTTGACTGTATCTTCTTGCAGCAGCCTATATTTTCCATACATATAATTTGGAGACTGTATAACTTATGTTAAAACAAGAGCATATCTACCACAATGGCAGACACTGTAGTTGTGAATTTAGTACAGACAAAGGGCCCGATTCAGACTTGGGAATAGAGTGAGATATCTCCCTCAACTGATCATCTTGGTGAAACCATGCTGCATTGCAGGTGGGGCAGGTTTAAAATGTGCGGAGAGATTTAGATTTCGGAGGAGTGTCTCCAAACGGACATCTAAATTGTAGAGTAATAATAAAGATGTGCAGTATTTGTGGGCCACATGCAAAAGCAGCCTGTATTTACCCCACATGTAAAAAAATGTATGTATTTACACCCCTTGCATTGCAGCATGGTTTGTCCAGGTTCACAGTTGAGAGAGATATCTCATTCCATTCCCAACTCTGAATCAGACCCAAAGTGTGAAATCAGGCATTGTAGAGAATGCCTAAAATGTGTTTAAGGTAATGTAGGAAGTTATATTAGGCTGTGTACACACTTAGCGGCCCGCCATTGCGACGCCTGATGGTGCCAATGAACGATATATCGGGCAGGCTCTGGTGAACGATCGCCTGATATAGCGTTCACCGGCACCATTGACCTTACCAGCGTTGGCAGCTGGGTCTCTCCATCGGCCATGCATGCAGACCGATAGAACTAATCCAATGAAGGACCATCAGGAGCGTGCAAAGTTGGGTACACACTAGACGAAGTGCCCAATATGTCAGCCCGATCGGCCAACATATCATCTAGTGTGTACCCAGCTCTACTTTACCTAGGAAATGTTAATGCCAAATACATATTAGGCAATGTGGAAATTGCAATACCTACCTGGGAACCACTCAGTCTACCAGGATTACCTTATGCGTTTGTTTTCCTGAAGTATCTTAAAACAATAGAGGAAGTGGCTTATAATTTGATTGACATGTTCACTCATGTTGCAGCACCACCCATCTTCCAGTCAGACAATGGAAGACTGTTTGCTAGTGGCATTTACCAATTTGTTACCCACTTTGCTTAGGCATTGTGTAGAATGCTTAAATGCTTTTAAACAGTTTCTTCATTTCCCACTTTGCCTAAAAACTTCAGTAAATTTACACAGTGCCTGTACTTCCCACATTGCCTGTAACACACACTAAATCCATGTTTCAACACAATTCACCATATTTTCACTCATTAGTCAGTCACCTTATTTATACTACTGAGGTTAGACCTCTGCAATTCACACTAACTATTTATACGTTTAAATACATAGTTGCCATGTAAACTGCATTACCCATAAATTCCCTCCCCTTGGAAAGGCTCATTTCTATACATTACTGTATCTCACTACAATAACGAAATGACAGTCTGTTCTGAGCCAACTTACTGGTGGTCGGTGATGATAGTCTTATTGTGGAAAGCGTCTGAAGGAAATTGGCCTTTTCCGGATGCTGTTTTATCGTCTGGTTGTGCTTTTACAAGACTCCAAGACAGAAGGAACAAGAGCCCCATATAGATGAGTAAACTCCTTCCTGCTCCCTCCATGATGAAGGTATGAACACAAGTGCTGAATTGGCCTTATAAGCAGCTGACTGACTTCCCAGGGAACGTAACAGCATGGACAAGGACTGTTCACTAGATGAACATTAACCTCAGAGTGTTTTTTTATTTCCATATCTGTCAGACTAAGTAAATTCATGCAAAGTTCTCAAAACACCTATCGTTCTCAAACTGAGCGGATAAGAACATTCACTATATAATAACAGAAGGCACAGCAACTCAATTGGGGATGTAAACCAGCGTTTCCCAAACTGGATCTTCAAAGCCCCCTAACCATCCAGGTTTTAAGAATATCAATACTGGAACACAGGTGGCTTAATTAGCACCTCAATCAGTTTGCCTTAACTATCTGTATTCATGAATGGATATCCCCAAAACCTGAATTGTAAAGGGGCTTTGAGAACTGAATTGGGAGTATAGAAGATTGTTTACATTAGCGTTTCCCAAATAAATTATACATCTGCAAGGAATGCAAGACAAGGCCCACAAAACCCCTCATACTATATACATCCATACAACTCACATGGAGAATGACACAATATACCCTGTTTGTAGGTGCAGTGGGCACTGTCAGGACACTGCAAAGCTATGTGGCATAAAAGGACAAGGAAAGTGGTAATCTGTCATCAGGTAATAAACGGCCTCTGTGAAAACCATAAAAGATTATGTTCATCCTTTTTTGCAGTGCTACAGTGAAAGAAATCTGGATCCAAAGTGCAGCATTCTCATCTGTACAAAACACGGTCCTTACCTATGTCAGGCAGCATCTGAGGGGACATCCAGAAATGCAGTTCAGTTGCAGCACCCACCCGAAGAGTACTGTACATAATAAAAACCATGCCCAAATACTGCAAAAATAGGGTAGGAACAACATAAATGTACTTATTGACCATCTGGTGCTTTGATTTCTTTTTGTCTGGATGGAAAAAGTCCATTATTGTAGGAGATAAATTATATATTTTATGTAGTGGATTTATACCATAAATACACAGTCAACAATATGAAATACTTCGTTCTCAATTTTGTGGTAGTCTAGTAATACAAATTCTACTTATTTTATAAACGTTATTTTTATAAAGGCACTGTGTAATATACAGTCAGGTGCATGCGTGAGACCTGGATAGCGACAGGCAATCCGTCGCTCCGGGTCTCGTACCAAAAGGGGGCGTGCTGTCGTTGTTGAGTGACAGCACGCCCCCTTTGGTGGGCAGGCTGGGGGAGTGGCTGCCCAAACGGAGGCGTTCCCATGTGAACAACTCCGTTTGGGGGCGGCCCCACTGACATCACAAGTGATGTCAGTGGGAGAGATTTCGGCTCTTTTAGAGCCGAAATCTCTCTGGGGCTAGCGGCCACGAGACCCTACCACAAGGGTCTCGTCGCAAGCCCGATGGTCGCGATGGTCTTGACCATTGCGACCATCTTCCTGGCCGCTCGCTATAGCTGTGGGTGGTCACCCAGAGCTATGCGAGCGGCCAGTCAAAACGTCCGGCTCTGAATAAGGGCCTGAGTCTCAATTCCTAACACAATGCTTGTTTTCACAAGGAAACAAATATCTATATACTTACTAAAGAAACTTAAAAAACACAAAAGTACACTTAATTAGAATTTATTTTGGTTTTGCTTTGTGCTCAATGAGTAAAATGGGAAAACAGACAAAAAAACCTCACAGAAAACTAAAATAACCAGTAATAAATGAACGCTTCAAAATCGGGGGAAAAAAAAAAAAATGCATACAAAGTACTTGCAATTAACAAAGACTGCATAGTAATTAACAATTAGAAACAATTTATAAACAGGTTTTTAAAAGTTAAAAGCGTAAAACAGATCACAACAGGCTTCAGTACAACTTTGCGATTAAAGAACACGTTAACCCACTATCAGACATTCATATATCAGTGTGGGTACAACACACCTAAATAAGTTACATGAAATGGCTGGAGAACTCATGTAATTCAAATTTATCCGACGTGCTGCTGTATTTGCCCCTTTGTGGAAAGGTGTCATTTACAAAGCAGCATCTTTATTTCATATCACTATGGGCAGTGCAGCAGAGCCTTATGCAGTCTTAGTTAGCGGTAAGGAACCCTGGGCCTGATTCAGACCCAGTCACAAGCGCTGAGCGCGCACAACGACGGACAATCTGTCGCTCCGGGTCTCACACCAAAGGGGGTGAGCTGCCGATGATGAGTACAGCTCGCCCCCTTTGGTTGGCGGGCCAGGGGGGTGACTGCCCAAACGGAGGCGTTCCCATGAAAACGCCTGACGTTTGGGGACGGCCCCACTGACATCACGAGTGATGTCAGTGGAGAGATTACGGGTCTGTTAGACCGCAAGGGTCTCTTCGCAAGCACGATGGTCGCGATGGTCTTGACCATCACGACCATCATCATGGCCGCTTGCTATAGCTGTGGGTGGTCACTAACAGCTATGCGAGCACCCTGAGGCCGCACAAAAAAACACAAAAACGCACTGATGCAGAGCGAGTGCTCTTTCAGAGCGTCTGGCTCTGAATCAGGGCCCCAGGTTGGTTCTGGTTTTAGAAAAAAAAAATCCTGAACTTCAAATCTTGCAGCTGAATTACCGAAATCTCAGCACTTGCAGCAGCTCGCTGGCAATTACATTTGGGCTAAAGGCAGTAATGTTGCATTAAGCTGGAAAGAAATCAAGGATATGCTTAGGGTGGCATCCAATTAAACCCCAATATTTTTCAGGGGAGAAAAAAAAATGGGATTTTTCGCCAATAAACTGTTTTTTTTGCAGATTTTTTTCACCCTAGTATCCTATTAGTTTTGGGTGAACAATAGGATAATTCACCCAAAAACAGATAGGATCCGTGATCAGTTCATGGACCTATGTATTTTTGCCATTTCGCTGACAAAAAAAAAAAAAAAAGAGGGCACTTTTCGGGGATAATTTTTCGGGACATGTCAACTTCCTAAAAAATAAAAAAAAAATAATCCCTGATAAGTGCCGGCGTCTGGCAGGACTTCGGGGCTCATCGGATAGCCCCGGGGGAACCATTAGCGCCCAAACAATGTTCAGGGACCAATTGGACACCGCCCTAACTGTTACTATATCAGATTTTTGTTCATGTATTCGCTGTCACTATATTTAGGAGATGTATTTACGTCATTGGTGGCCATTGAGGTCCCCTTCCCAAAAAGCTGGGAAAAAAAAGCCAAGTGGAGGTTTTGACAGTCCCGAATCACAGACCTTGCAAGTGGGCATTTGTGTGATCAGGGACAAGCTTATGTTATCCTTATTTTGCATGTCTAGATGTTGTGGGGTATGATTTACTATATATTTTATATTATATACATATGAAAATATCAAATATTGAGTTCAGATGTCCTTTAACTGCAGATCCATGGTGTAAACATTGAGTCTCAGGACACCAGAGAGGTCTTTCATTCAGTGCAAACGTATACAAATAAAAAAGCACATGGAATTATACTACAGCAACCACAAATGTCCAAGATTATAGTTTTATTTACTTAATACTTATTTTATATAAATCAGCAACCTATTGTAGGGCCATCTAAACCTCTGGCACCAGAATGGTTAATTGGAGTGTAAATAAAAACCTCCATTTAAGTAGCATGGCTGAGCCAAAGCAGAACATTTATAAAACCATTTAAAATCCCATTTATATGTGGACCTCATATAATAGCCATGCACAGCATCCACTGAATAGTAATAGTAGTGGAGGATGAGCTTTTCTATATGGTCTGTATAACTCACCTGTGTGTGAAATGTATAGTATTAAGCTGTTAGCACAGCACATACAGTTTATTCCTACAGTGACCAGGCATTTATTTCCCGACGATGACCAAGAGCTAGAAGATACGCAGATACCCTCTTTACCTGACGTTTAACAAAATGTATTGCTCGGTCTAAAATAACCTGAAAGACTGTGCCCTCACCAAGTACTACTAATATGTACTTTTATGTTCATTTGTAATGCTTATTAAATGATCCCACTGTGGTGGTGCTACTCTGAGTTACATAATGCTGGATGTGACTACATATAAAAACCCTTGAATGTACAGGGATTAGTCCTGATCACCACTGTGCATAGGAATCAGACCATTATAATACTGTGTAGTATGGACCCAGAAATGTGGCATCTGTCTGTCATGTACTCAAACACCTAGAGAACCTCCTGTATTAAATTTTATACATACATGCGTTTGTCATTTTTACATTTATTTTTCTTAACAATTTTTCCCTTTAATGAGGAACGTTAAAGAATAACATATGTGAATATACAAGATTATCCTATGTGAACAGTCAGTTTCCAGGATTCAGAAGTTTGTAAAACCACACGGTATGTTATTCATGCCATTTACTTCAGCAATTGTTGTTATGAGCCAATCCGGGAACAGGTAATAGGGGTACAGAGGATGCCAATGGTAGGCTTGCATCCCTAAAGCTTATGCACTTTACATTCCAGAAACATTTCAGAACTTAGGATATTTAAATATAAACAATACTTATGTCAATTAGTGATACATAGAACCCGACTCCTTCCATAGGCCAGGCAAAAGCTGTACAGGGGGTTTTACAGATAAATATTTTTTTTTAAAAATGTAGCATATTTATTTTCTGTAAAATTAAACAATGATGAGTATACATTTTGACATACACTGCATAATTACTGCATCTGAAAGATTCCCTTTGAGTACATTTACAACAGAATAGACAAACATAGGAGATAAGACTTACAAATTTTCCACTATGAAACATACCAGCTGCTTGCAATTAGGAGACAATCCCATAGACTTCCAGGGACTTCAATATCCAATTTAGGTAATGGTTTTGTCTGCTGCTACGTTCATTACATGGCTTAAAATCTTCTAAAGGCATTGCTTCACTGCAGATCCACTTATAGATACAATTAGTTTGGTTCACAGGTAACCAGAGCAGCCCTATATATGGACTATATGACGTTACAGAACAAACACGCTAAGTAGCTGATTGTAAGCCTAATCGGGAATCTGCTAAATAGTTACATTTAAATAATTACATAAGCCAAGGGTAATGTGACGGCCAAATGAAAACATCAGCAGATCTTCAACCCCTTCTGCATTATCGTGTAAAAAAAAATAATATTCAATAGACAATTAAAAAAAAAAAAAAGAAAAAATGAAAAGACAAAAGAATATAATACTAACGCCAAGCACAAATTGCACTATAACTTAGAATGAGCATTAGAGAGGTCTAATTAGTGCCCATCCACAATGAACGCATTAATAGGACCACATTAATATAGATTGCTATTCAGTCACTTTGAACAATGGCAGTGTTAGGGGGCACATCCACTAGCGGACCAAAAAACAACTGCACGATTACGACATTGTAAACATGCAGTCCTTTCACAGTCTGTACTGTGCCTCCACTGAACGTTCAGTCCTTCAGTGTAGGCACATCAATCATCCACTACCATGCTCAATCTGATGTTATAGTCAGGTTGACCAGCATGTTTTGGCGATGATTGATGTCGGAAACTACCAGCTGGAGCGGGCATCGCTGGTCGTTTCCGACATTAATGTGCCCGATTCATGTGCGATTGAACGAGAACGATATCTTTATCATTCAATCGCACATAGATTTCGGCATGTGGATGTGCGCCCTAAGACATTCCATTTTAATGGGTCACTGACACTAAAGTAGTAACACTGTAAATAGATTTTTTTTTTCTCCAAAAATAAAAAAGGCAAATATTTATCTAGTTATCAAAAGGTCTCATGCATGTGCTACAGATAATTCTCTAATGGTACCGGTAGGCTATTGGACAGCTGAGACTTGTTTCCAGTAACTTTGTTATGGAGCCTTACAGCACTCATCATCTAATACAGGACAGCAGTACTTTGTTCTATCACAGTGTACCAGTCGCCTATAAAACAGAGGAGGCAGCCGATTTGTGGCCTAAACAACAAGTGCATTTTCAGTTGCGTGGCATCATTATTTTCAATATTGGTTCAGGTCACAAAATGGCTTTCTCCATGGAAATAAGTACCTTGTGACCTGTATTGTTCACAAAGGAAGGCAGCTAATTTGTGGGTTAAAATATTCATGAGACTATAAAAAAATACTAGTTTACTAGAAACCAGGCACCTCATAAACATTAGTTATACAATGCCCAAGTGATGACCCAGATTGCTAGCAAACATGTAGGCTGCATTTTAGTACAGCTCACATAATGGACAGCTCCACTTTTAGCACAAGGTATGTCGTACAGATCTGCAGAAGTTATGAAATGTCCCATGTAACTCATCTTTAAAAAAAAAAATCAGAATTAGAAAACTATTTTTTTTTGTTTTGTTTTGTTTTTGGCCAGTGTTGGGTCTTTATGGTATTTTGTAGTGTTAGTTTGAAAAAGTCTTGAGAAAAATATATATATATATGTATCAGTGCAATTAGCATTTGATCCCTTTTTATACAATAAGATTAAATAACACAATATTGCTGTATTGAGCTAGCAGATCATCCTCCGTTCGGTTAAACAATGTAATATTGATAAAGCAACTGTCTCTTTCCATCTTAAAAACCATCAAAGAACTTTACTTTTAGTTACCGTAAAAATAGAATTCAACACATAAAAACAGGTTAAAACTGTACACTTGTTCTAATCTCATAAATATCATGTTAAACTACTTCTGAAGGAGCATACCCTGATTGGCGTAACAGATCCTTTTTATGTACACCAGCAATGGCAGGATCCCATAACACTTATCACATACAAGGGGAACAGCTGAATAATTCTGTCAACATGCTCAAAATACCAATTGAATAATAGGAATGGGATGCTGATGAATGCAGATTCAGCTACAGGGTCTGTTCACATAGGAACTTCTAATGCATCTTATCATACACAAGTAATCTCATCCTGCAAATCCAGGAGCTCCTTAGGTAGGGCATAGCACTGTAATAAAAAACAAACAAATCAGCAGTATTAGAAATCTTGTTGAAAAGACAATAAAAAAAATATGTTGATTAAAAAATAAACACGTTACATACAATAAAAACAGGTATACCACAAATAAGATACTAGTACACTTACCTACGGCACCAATCTACTTCTACACAATAATATTTTAATAAAGGACATTTGGCTTTGTTTTTTACACGGTTAATCTATGGTCATTAGTTCATACTTTTGATAATTAACAAGTGTTATGCTGCTGCAACCTTCTTGCAGAGAGCTGTAATGGACCGCAGTAGATAAAAAGCCTGATGTAAACCAGCTATGAGTAGAGCTGGACACGCTGAAAGTTGCTTTTCAGCCCGAGATAAATTATCACTTATTCAGCCAAATAAGTGCATAACTAGTCATACAACGCCATTCTTCTGCCACCAATGGGATCTGTTCGTGTGGTCTAAAGATTGACCAAACACACAGGCTGATTTCAAACATCACCATTAATGTGCCCAATAATATCAATTTGAATGCAATAAGGCATCATGGTTATTTGGGGCTTTGGCATTGGACCAATGACCTAATAAACTTGGTTGAATTAAATTAACAAATATATACTGTATATGCAAAAGTTCTCATACAGTGTAGAATCTGAGGTGTGAATGTATGTACATTTGCTAAGCAGCAGAATACAAGCTATTATCGTCTATTATAAAAAGCTGAGAACAGTGTTCATCAGACAGATTACTGAAGCATGTATACTTGTGAATGTTATTAGGAGCTCCATCACACAAGCTAATTTAGGCTCATCGGACCCCTTCGGACCGTCCACTTCCGACAAGTAAAGTGCGGGGGGAAGCAGCCAAACCGGGAGACTTGCCTCTTCTGCGGGGGGCCGGGACACTGCGGGAGAGTCGGCAAGTATGCCTATATACTCTGTTCAGAAGAGATTTATGCGATTCAGCTGAGGTCATTACTAAAGCATACCTATATGGTAAGGTCACCAATGCGCACCTATATGATAAGGTCACCAAAGCATACCTATACGGTAAGGTCATCAAAGCATACCTATGGATCCTAAAACCTCTAAATTGAATTGTTAATTTTCTTACAATTCAGAAAGGCGACGTTGGTCCATCTAGAATAGCTGAAGTAGATTTGTAAGTTAAATGTCAGACAGCTACTATGTGTTGGTGGATACACACAAAAGGATGGAGAATGTACCAACAAGCCCAAGACGGGCTGGGACAGTGTAATGGGAATGTCGCCATGTGGCAAAAATTCAGGCGAATAGGGCAGCAGGAAGGCTGTAAAGTCATTAGCCCAGCACCTTATTCAAGTGTTCCTACAGCACCAAAGTAAAGCCTTCTATTAAAACAGAAGCTGAGGAGGTATAATGGTGAAAGTTTGTGTCTAGCAGCTGACTTACTGACAATATCTACAATGGGCAGTCCTCTGTCCTAACGGGTTGGGTACAGGACGCCGGCGGTCAGATTCCCAACGCCGGCATCCCGACAGGATTCGGATACTGACACTGGTCAGTCGGTATCCTAACCCTACCCTTAACCCGCCCCGATGCCTGAACCTAACCCTCCCCCTAACCTCGCTTACTTACCTTCAGGATTCCGGCGATCGGGATGCCGGTCACGGGATTCTGACAGGTGTCGGGATTCTGGCATCGGCATTCTGAGCACCGGAATCCCCACGGTCGGGATTATGACGCAATCCCGTCCTAACAGGACAAGGTTAGACACAGCTGTGTACTTCTTCCTCTCAACGGTCATGAGTGAATTCAAATTATGATCTACCACAAAGTATCTTGTATAGCTGGGTTAATTTAGAAACACCATTTGGTTTCCTCGGATGCTCAAGGATCAGTATAATTTTCCATTTGCAGCCACAATAAAGCGAAAATATAACCTTTGTTTTATGTTCAAGAGAACGAGGCAGGCATACAGGATACCGGCACAGCGGCTTAAACTCGAGAGAATCAAGGCAGGATAGAGAAGAGTCCATATGCAGTCCAACATAAATCATGAGTTAAAGACACACTCTTCGTAACCCCATTAATATATCTCAACACTGCACAAACCTCATAGCCATCCAGTATTACACCAGGGCTAGCACAACACAAAAACAAGAGAAGTCAGGTGAGACAGACAGAATAACACACAGAAAGGTGAACACAGATGTAAAGCTGTGCAATGTTCTCTCCAAGGGGCTTCCCACCTCCAGAATATTGTGTGGCTTGTATATGTCCTCCAGTAACATTTCCCTAAATACCCTATTACGTTTTAGCTTCTGTCTGGGATCCACAGCCACATTTTTATATAACTACTGATATAGTTTATGTGCAATTCACTTAGTTAAGAGGCTCAGACACTCTACAATCTTTTACTCAATGCAGATCTGGCATCTCCCATGGTAATAAGAAAATAAAGTAAAACACTAACAAAAAACAAGATGGAAAAAAAATGCCAGATAATATAAAACTATGGCTGAAATCACAGAAATAGTAGGGTAACAATATATTTAGTTCAAAATGCCAAAGGACATATGCAAGTCAATAATAATAAAAAATAATCACATCAAGGTTGACAAAACTTTAAAATACAGAAAACTAAATCAATTAAGTGCAACATGAAATTGGCTTTAAACACTTATATTTCATAGGTTCAATGAAGCAATAAAAAGGTTTCATCAGCGAGTGTAATATCAAATAAATAACCCATATTTTGATAAAGATATTTTATTACATATTGACTGTCAAACTGTAGGTCTTAGTAGTGTTGTAATACATCTCTACAGACATTTTGATTGGTTGTCATCACTAACTCAGCGACCAGACCGAAAAAAAATGATAAAACAATGGTTATGATTAAAATAGGCATTCAGAAAGCAATTTACTCGTTATAGGTAGTACGCCCTCTGCTTACTGTAGTGATGGGCAACAGGCGATCATCTGAGCCATCACCTATGGCCACCAGTTCCCTCCTCTGTATGACCTTTCCCTGCTTTATGCACTGCAAGCTCCAGCTCTTACTTTCTGCTTTATAGCCCACTGTGCTTCAGCCAGGGCCCAAGGTCTTACCGAAGATTGGAAGGGGAAGATTGGCAGGTTATAAAACCTGAGGTGATGAGTGAAGTTGATCTAATCCGTTGCGCAATGCAGTAGATTTCTATTGTGATCTCTGATATACCATGTTATGTCTTCCTCACAGTAGCACATGTACAGTAAGATCAAAGGAAGACAAATGTGGTCTCCAGCATTCTTCAATGGGAACGAGCTATATAATTCCTGCATTTTTTATTCCACATACACGTGATCAGACATTTTCTATCATGGAGCTCAAATACAACAAGTGCAACAATATGACAGAAGGAAAACCCTCGGCAGAGCTGCATTATGCCTGTTCCAGGCTTATATGTAACTCATTATTACAATGATAAAGCCAATATACAGTCATGTAGGTAAGTAGTTAGAGGGCTGCATATATTGCCCATGAAATGTATCAGGCTATCCATCACTGGATTAGAGAGAAGACCATCCCATTAGCAGAAACACCTTGAAGCTGGTAGATGGCTTACTATGTATTGGCAGAGGTATGCAACAGTTTAGTAAAGGTCTACAAACAGTTTTAGGGGCTGTTTCAATTACCACATGGGTAAATCCACATGTACCACGTGTTAACCTTTGGATTTCTGTGTTAAACGCTGGAATTTATGGGTTTTCCCACTCATTAAGTTCCAGAGGGTGCACTTAACGCAAACTTACCTCGCAGCCTAAAGTGCTCCCTCTGGGGCTTAACGCAAGAGGTTGTAGCACTTCATTGAATAGCTCAGGTATGTCCCGTGGCTAATTGAATCTACTCCTTGGTCGTTTGTACTGGTAACTAGCTGAATGTTGGGCTCTCTTTCCTATATGATCAATTTAAGCTATACAGTAAATAAGGCTAAACCAAGCAATATTTTAGTACAACAATATAAATTTTTATCTGCCGAGAGTGGTGACGCTAAAGTTATGGGAGACTGGATTTTGAGGTGCGGTTTACTCTTTAGCACATCGCAATTGTTGGAAGGTTTCCTACTCTAAGCATAATAGGGTGATCTATTTTTAGCTTACAGGCGCCTCTCCCAGGAGTAGGCGTAAACACTGATGTGCTCTTTATCACAGGAAGCAAATCTCTCAATTTATAGAAATCTAATTGATCTCAGGCCAATGATTAAGACCTGGGAGATGTGTCTGATATGTACATCAGTAAGGCAGCAGTGAATACTCTGTCATACAGGGGTGTGTTTGGGGGTGGGTGGATCCCCCCCAAAAAAGCAGATTTTACAATTCACTAAAGTGATGCAGGAAAACAAAACAAAACCCCCCAAAATCAGCCATTTGCATTAGTATTCTAAGAAGCTAAACTGCAGACAGTTTCATAGATTGTTAGTTATTATTCAAAAATTATTTTGGCTTCGGTAACAGGTGATTAGTACCCTGAAGAGAGTTTTTGAACATACCTTTTAAAATGTAGTCTGTTAGCAATGTTGGTACTCTCTCACTGTCATCTTTGATTGCATGGAGAACTGCAGAGATAAAAACAAATATTAACACAAATAAACCCTTTAAAACCAATTCTGGATGCAGATGTGACGAGCATGATACTATGACGATGGAGATCTGATGAGCTACCAAAACAACTAGCTTCAATATAATTGTGAGCCTCTGTCCATACCTGCATACATCCACATGAGGAAAGCACACAACAAACAAACCTGCAGGAACACACAGACCCTGCTCCCCAAATGGAAGCAGCAGCACTATTCTAAGGCATCAACAAGAATGGGAGCAACCTCACCAGCAGCCAAGCTGCTGGCACTTCCTGTCACATCCCTGAGGAGGAACGAGCACAGCACTACAGAGTCCCAGATCTTGAGGTACAACCTCATGGACCTTAACAAACAAATGCTGGCTTTTTCAGCCTTTATGGAAGCAGCATATATGATTGATCTGGAGATTAACTAAGCAGATACTAGAATGCCTTACAGACATTGATCAGTAATACTACTGGTGAAAACATCTCTATTCTGTGTGGGGAGCACACATACTGTATGCTATACATACACAAACATTCAGACGTAAACTCCAACCATTTGGAAAATCATAACTGCTAGAGTGTCAGACAAGATTGTAGGGTCTGTTCAACAAACTCCTGCACAGGAACGACCCGTGGTCACCCCTGCAAACTACCAGAGTTAGATCCCGGGGACCCTGGACCTGGGTGGATCCATTTACACGGACAGAAATCCCGGGTTGATGCGCGATCACATGCATCAACTCGGGATTTTCAGGTCGGTGTAAAAGGGGTATAAATAGTGTAATTTTTTAATCCACACCCATTTATTATTTTCACACACCATAACAGTAGCTTATTATCTTAGGTTACATTTTCTAGGATAGGAAACATTATTTTAATTATTACTGGAGGTTTCTGCAAATACTGTACATAGATAAGGGGACTTTATACCATTATTGCACAGGACTCCGTACTGCCAGAGGAAGACAAACATACAGTTTTTTTCTGAAAGACAAACTTAAAGCATTTGCGCCCCCAAATCATATGGGAGACCCATAAATGTGCAATAAAGGCTTAGCTTGTACAGTTCTAATCAAAGATAAAGAGCAGTTCAAATGTAATAAATGCTGGCTGAGGACAGTGCAAAATATTACATTTGAGGTGGAGAGGAAAGATGAAGAGGGCTGAGACTTAATAAGAACACCCATCCAACAGACCTTGTAAACCAAAGACAAGAGTTAACCAAGTTTGTTCCAGGACTTTATCTACCTACAGACATTTGAGGACATTCAGGATTAATGATCTACTACAGGCAATTTCTGAAATTCATGTAGATAATTTGTGGATATTTATGGGATTTTAACAACTTTACACACTGATTAATTAAAGGTACCGCACATAGATAAATCAACAGATAACTTAAGCTGGCCACACACATAGCGATATTTTACCCAATCTGGCCAATTCAGACACATTGGAACGAAAGATCGTGTAAAATATGGCCAAATCGTGCGTAAATCGTGAGTCCCCACTCACGATCACGATGCGCGTCCCCGCTGGTCGCACATCGCATCGTCAGATCTGCCGTGCAGTAGGGCAGATCTGACAATCTAGGACACGATGCACTGTGACAGTCTGACTGCAGGAGAGATCGTTTGAAGATTGGACACCAAATTGTGGGCAGATCATGTGAAGATCGTGTGCAGAGCTGCCGGGGAGAGTTTCAAGGGAAATCGTACATAAATCGTACACATCGGCTGATCGTGTGCAGATCGCCATGTGTGTGGCCACCTTAAGTGCCCCAGAGCACACCACGTTATATTTATACATATAAGTGGAAAATAGTTGAATTATGCAAAATGGTAAAAAGTCAATCAAACTGGACATTGTGCTGCAATTTATGTTGTGTACCACAATGCATTACATACATGGATTGGTAGAATGGAACAGGAAATGCAGCATGACCAGTATATGGCAGGCACTGGAATGAATTATTATTTAGCATACCAGTCACCACAAAATATTTCCGGTTAATTATAATAACCCCTGGTCACAAAGTCGAATATGAACAAAAAGGGACAGTTAAAAACCAATCACAAAGAACACAAACAAATCAATTGCTTTAGTGTCAAAATAACAGCAGCCATGCTGGAACGGCTTCACACTTACTTTTAGTTAGTATTTGGAGATCTTCAACAGAAGGTGGCACATTTTTCTTCTCATAAGGAATAACTGTGGTTAAATACTGTAAACAAAGCAAAAAATAAAGACGACATTTTACATCACTTCTACACATCACTGCAAAATTATTGTATTCCATTTGAAACAATATTCACATTTAAAAAAAGCAACAGTTAGGAACTAGAGCAGTGCTTAGCCAATTGGTACCCTGCACAGAACTAAGTGTTCTTACCGGGTTGGGTACAGGATGCCGGCAGTCAAAATCCAGACGCCGGCATCCTGACAGGGTTAGGCTACAGACACCTGTCGGTTGGTATCTTAACCCTTCTTCTACCCCTACCCGGTGCATAAATCTAACCTCCCCCACCCCTTAGTGCCTAATCCGAACCCCTAATCCTAAACCTAACCCTTCCCCCTAACCCTGCTACTTACCTTCGGAATGCAGGCGTCGGGATTCTGACAGGTGTTGGGATTTTGGTGCCGCTATTCTAAGCGCTGGCATCTCCTTGGCTGGGATATTTAACGCATCCAGTTCTTATCCTAGACATAGATACATCCTACTCCCCATTAGGTCATACTTTAGTGGCTGGGGACTGTGCAGCAACATAGCTTCTGGTTAGCCAAAATCGGATAGTCCGATATTACAATACTGCGACTGTGTATATGGTTTTAAAGACGACAGTGAACAGTCTTAGTCCACCACAAATACAATGTGCAGCCTTGCCTTTAGGAAGCAATGGGCCATATGTGGGGCCCCTGAAAAATTGCCCGATCTGCAGAGTTAGGGATGCAGTGCTGACAAGCGAATACATGGTTTTCTGTTCATCATAACTGTGTCAGGACACCAGATGGTCATTTCCACCGCAGATCATCGGAAACAGAACTGTATATCCCACATACCCAAACAATACGCATTTTACTTTGAGTTTTACAGCCAGCCATAAAGTATCCTTAAATAAATGTAAACTCATTAAAAAAGTACATTTTAATTACTTCATGTGACAAATTTAAGAAAACAAACGTAATAGTCTATAAATCATATTACTAAAACTTAACAGTAAAAACTTGACACAGCAGCTGCAAGACAGACTGTATACCAAACCAGTATTATAGTACATGTGTTACAAGTCATATAAGCATGTGAAAAAAAATAAAAAATCAGTAAGAAACAGAAAATAAAAGATAAGGCTGAGAGGTGCTCAATCCATTGGGTGGGGAACTCCGCTGTGGTGATATGCCTGCTGGTTACTGAAGAGGGCCTAATTCAGAGATGTACGCCAATGCATTCGCAGCTGCAGTCCCGCACATAGCTGCTGTAAGAAAATACACTAATGCAATAGCCGGCTGGGATTGCACTGAGACACCCACCGGCGGCTTCACAGATCCAAGCAAGTGCATACAAATACGCAGCCGCCATCACAGATCATTCCATAGTCTGCCATCCGAGTATCCCTATGGTTACGCAGAATGGCCGCCTGAGCTGAGACGCCAGAAGCACTATCTGCGCACAGGATCGCAGAGGCAATCTACGACACATTTGCGTGTTTACAGCCACTCCGTTACCTCCCCCCCCAAAGGGTCTCTGAGTGTCAACCACTTTGCAAAGTAACACTCACTGCGAGCAGCATCGAAAAGGTACTTTGGTGTGCGCACAGTGCAACTAACATGCGCAGTAGACCAATAATCATTCGGATTAGTGTAAATCTCTGAACCAGGCCCAGAGTGTGACAGTGGTCGGTATACCCCCTCCCAGCAGTAAGAGTAAGCTGCACTGTTGTATAACTGCAGCAGAATAAACATAACAGTGGCAGGTTGTGCAAATTATTGTGGCTATTATGGTGTGACTGTAGGTAGAACGTGCTGTCAGCCAAGGTTTGTGGTGGGTAAGGGAACAAATATGCTGTACGTTTCCACACAAGACTAATATGTTCACCAATCACATTTCCTTCATCTTGTATTTTTTATGTTGGACTAGCTAGGTTTCAGTCCTGCCTGCAGAGAGCTAACTGTTCCACTGAATCTAGCACAGAATGAAAGGTTTAGTGGTAGAAGGCAGGGCAGACAGTCCTAAGGTAGCTAAGAGTATTTTACCCTGAGATGTCACATCTAACAAAGGGCCCGATTCATTACGGATCGCAAGTGCGAATTCACTGCTATAGTATGCTAATCCACTGCGATCGCTATGCCGTCGCAGCACAACAATATACCTTACACACATTGGTAATCCTTAGCAAGCTGCAAAACCACCGGTAACATTGAGTACCATCGCAGCCTCATGCACACTTGTACAAGCTCTGACCTTACTCAGGAATTGCTAACCTCATCGCATGCTACGAGTACTCAAACGGCGTATGGCATCGCGGTGGATAATTTATGCACACCCATGCAACAGCGTTCAAACGCATTGGCAAGCCTGCGTTTCGCTGACGACCCCGTCACCTCCAACAAACGGCACTTTCTGTCAATCACTTTGCGATGGGTCTGCGTGGTCACTGCAATCGCAGTCCCAATCGCAGTGGCTGGCTCGTGCATTGATGCATACGCAGAACGCAACAATCGGCCGATTGCCTGCGTAATCGCAGTTGTGATCGGTAATGGATCAGGCCCAGAGTTACTGAACAGGATACAGACACAGACACTCAGTGAGGCACTGCTAGATCTTGTAAACTAAACAGTCACAAGCTAGATTACCATTTACCCATCATAACACACTGGTCTTATCTATCCCCGTAGCATCATCTGTCTTGGAAAGCACAGACTGCGGACGGGTGAAGGAGGGATCCAGCCACTGCATACAGTGAGAGGCAGGCGAGTTAGTAAGAGCGGAGGGAGGATCCGGACAAGATCGTTAACGGTCAACAGCCGGTGTTTCCCATCCCCAGACACAGGGAAGCACCGCTTGTAGACCTATTGCATAGGGCACCGTCTCTCTCTCTCTCACACGGATGAGGCACTTGTAAAAGGTACGAGCAGGTTCTCCGGTCCTGATTCCCCGCATCACAGCCCAGGTGGTTCTCCTCTCACCTGGCCTGAAGACACCCCAGACAACTTATTTCCATTGATCAAGTGACTCAGTGATACAGCGGGATGCCGCACACCTCTCCACAGGACTAATCCCTTAGTAGGGGAAAAGGTATACTGGACATATTACCGATATGCACACTGTTGCCTATACACTAAACAATTACAGAGGCAATCCTATTTTTTGCCAAAGACAAGTGACAATTGATTGTGTGGGGATTTTAGATACCACATGATTCATTGATAGTGGTTGTTACGGGATTACTATACATATATATTGTTTGTTGTTGTTTTTTTTGTTCTTCATGTTTTATTGCATATTATCATGTATTGCTAGAATTTTTTTTTATTAAATTAAAAAGGACTTTGTTAGTCATTAGGGGCTAGTATCTATCTATCTATTCTTTTCCACATTATATTGTAACAGTAGTCATCGAGTGGTACATAAGGAGGGCACCTTGACTGACATGTCCATCTAATTTGCACTACAAGGTTATCAAAAGGTTGAGCGCTGAGTTACTTCTATTATATGATAGAGTATGGAGGATGACCTACCTCTCAAATGTATCAGCTCACCCAACTATAGTTAGGATCTCCCAAGTGAGCAGTGCTTGTATGAGATTGTAATTTAGATTACGAAATAGGTTTTATTAATTGTGCACCACACATTTAAGAAGGAGACACCGGTCTAAATCTAGTTCTAACCATTTACCTGGCGTGGTTACATGGGATGCAGCCAGTTGTCCCGCTGCCTCCCCTGCCTTCTAAAAAATGTGCAGAACGGATCTCCTCCGACTCCCCGGACCCCAGGCCATGCCCACCAACATAACGGTCGGATTTGCACCCTAGAATGCTGTGCGAATGGCATCCTGGAGTGCATGTGACATAAGTGCGAGGAGGAGAACTCCCCCCTGAGCTCTATTTGGCTGATGTTTGTGCAAGGGCAGAGCAGAGAACAGCAGCAGCAGGAGGGAGGGGGGGATTGGACACATGCTCTGCATGTGTATAGGGGTAACAGACAATAGGGGGAAGAGGGATCTACTATCATGCGAGGTGGCTAAAATAATAAAAAATTAAACTGGTGACAGGGTTTGAGGAAGGGGTGCATGTGCAAAAACAGGGCCTTTTTACACAAGGGGTGGTTGGCTTATGAAACAGGGGGTGTGGTGGTACAGTTAATAGGATCCATGACCACTGGGGGGGGGGGGGGGGTCTATTGCCAATGGAAGGTAAGTTTGCAATTGTGGCCTATGAATGCGAGGGGGTGCAAGATACCAAAAGACTTTTTCTTCAATAAAATATATTAAAGAAACAAAACAAAACAAAAAACTTTCTAAACTATTACATGAAAAAATAAAATTGGGGGGCTGGTTTTGGGGGGTAACAAAATTGGCAAAGCCGCTGACCTGATTATTCGTATCACTGTCAGATTTAATTGCATACATGTTAAGTGTTCCCACTAGGCTGTTTTAGCGGGGTACTGTGCCCTGCCAGATTTCAAAATGCTAAAATGCACCCTGCCCTTATGGCAGCGCCCTACTGCATCAGCCTACCGGGTGCCTTCCCCACCCACGGGCCAGAGTCTCTCATGGTGGTGATGGGTGGGGGAGTTGTGATGAAACAATCACCACCCCGGGTAAGTTGATGCTGTGCGCCTTGCATCTGTTCACACAGCTGTGAGAGCTAGAGGGCAGCACAGCATCTCCGTGAGTGCTAGACATGCCCTGTAAGTGATAAGGGGGCGCATCTCAAGGACATGCGCCATTTTCAGGCGCACACAAAAGTGCTCTTATGCTGGATGGGCGACCTGCTCCTGAGCCCTCTGGAATGAGCACTACATGTGGTATATGGCCAAACCTAAAAGTTCTGATCAGTGATCTGGAATGGCAGGATCATGGGAGGACATAGTTTGTATGGTCCGATAAACATATACATACTGCTATTGTTCCACTAGATTTAACAGCTGTCCCAAGTAGACAACTAAACATTGCCTTTCTGACCTCATTCCATACACAGTTTTGAAACCTTTTCTCAATATTTTCTGAATGAGAAGTACATTTTAATTTACTCCAGAATAAAAAAAAAAAATTATCTATAAGAACCTGGATACTCTGAGGACTAACAGTTTAAAAATGAAACATATGCCTGCAGAATTAAATAGAGCAATCATGTTAACTTGAAACAGTTAACTCAAAGACTATGGGGTAAATTTCCTGTGATGTACCTGGATTTAAAGCTGTGCTCATTAGGTAAACTGGTTACCTTAGGGTTCAGGATCAGACAAACAAGACAACAGGGAAGATTCAACTGAAGCGAATTATAGGTTTAAAATAGCAATACAATACAGTACACCAGTGTAACAGTAAATGGTCTTAAGCGTTCGCCAGGTAAACCACCACAACCCCTAACAACGATCTTACTCACACAGTGGATTTAGTCATTGGATCGAGCTTTACATCGTCGACAGGTGAAATTTCAACATTTTCTGAATAATGACATTAAGGTTAGGTTGGAGGGTTAGGGGGTAGGTTAGGGTTAGGCACTAGAGGGAGTGTTAGGGACAGAAGAATACTAGCCAGAACACGGGAGGATCACAAACCTGGCCAGGAAGTGATGGTCACATGGCCGTCAGAAACCAGAAGCCGCACTGGAGCCACTGCAGCTGTCAGAAGCAGGTAAGTGACCGCTGTGCCACCAAGATGGATATGTAAACATTCTAACATGTTGACATTTCATAGGTTTCTGCAGGATGACTGTCGACAGAGACCATGTGAACATTCTCAATGTTGACATAACATACCATACCATACCATACCCCTTACATAGTGTTCCTGGGAGGACAAAGCACTCCACTAACCAAGGTTTGGTTACTATAAACTTTGATTGGCCAAGTTCAAAGGGAGGTTGTGTAGAGACCCTTCCCTTGTTTGGCAGCTACCACAGAGTCTACTTGCTCTCTTGGTGGAACATTTGGAACCAACTGAAGTTAATGGAGAGGAGCCGTATGGTATGAAGGTTGTAATACCACTGTCTTCTGGTTCCCATGTAATCCCTTGAGACCACTGGAGTCTAATGTGCCATCTGGCAACAATTCAGAAACAAAACATGCATTCTGACAACCAGTAAGTCCATAGCAGGGTTGGGAATTTTTATTTAAAAAAATAAATAAAAACAAAACTTTTTTTTTTGTTTAAAATCTTTTTTTGTTTTTTTCCCAACCCTGGCCCATAGCTACATCACTTGGCTCATAGGCGCACTCACCCATTCTCCCTCATTTAAAAGGTGGTTGATATAATGGATATGCCTGTACCCCCTGCACTACTACCCTTTTCATTTGCATGTGGATACAACAAGGTTAGTAAAGAGACCAGATACAACACAGTTAGTAAACGGACCAATGTATAAAAATCAAATACTAAACCTAACTCATTGGGATTGTCTTTATTCGATAGTATACGTCATCTATGCTTTTGTAAGAACAAATGTTTGCCATTACTAAACTAGTCACCGATCTAATCTGCTACTTTGCATTTGTGACTACAGTATGTAATATACTGTTCTCTCATCCACTGCAAAAGGGAATGTTCACCCCCTAAGCGGGCCTCAAAGCTCAGTCCTGGTTGGCGGACCATAACATACTGTAGTAACTGGGAAAGGTGACCCAGTTGTTCAGGTAGACAAGCCGTCCCCTTCCAGCATAATTTCACTGGTGTCAAACGTGACAAATTGGACTGGGCAGGATCATCTAACACACTTTAAATAAATAAAAACCTAAAATACTGCTGTAATGGAGCAACTGGTACACTAATTCCTCATCTGTATACGAATGATAGCGGCTGCAAGAGTACCAACACAAACATATAATACATGTGATTGACTAAGAAGAGCATAAAAGATATAAGAGGACAGAATAGAGAAAATCCCAGCACCTGTTTATCTCCACCCGAACTCCCAAAGGTCTGACGAAGGCTATTCTGTATGACGTTTGACAAGCCTTCCATGCTGAAGCGCTACAGCGCATACGTACAGAAAGCATTAGAGGAAGGAAGAGAAAGGAGGAGGTTAGTAAGCAGTTTCATAGTAGACGTACAAGATCAGATAAGACGATAAGTAGCAGGCTGCAGAAGAACATGAACAAAGAGGCAGGAAAATATGGTACCTACATTTCTTAAAATAGAATTCATTTATTTGCTTACATAAAATTATGGCGCTTCCAAAAAAGAAAAATGATAAAGAAAAACAACCCCCCCTCCCCATTAAAACGACTTTCCACTTTGACTTTGGAATGGGCAGACGACCATTGCTGTATGAATTAATTTACTTTAGGCACCAGAACAATTCCTACATCCTCCCTCTTGCACTGTTTTAGCCTTAGGTCAATTCAGTTCAAAGCAGGACAGCATGCAGCACGAATGATGAGGCACTGTGTACATTTCTCATAACAAGGTCACATGAAGATGTGACAAATCATTAGGCAGACATGAATTGACGTGCAGTAGAAATATGTAATGTACATTTGCCTAGAAAAGCTGCAAATAAGCAATTCCCCATGACTCAGTACACATCTTAATCTGAAACAGCGCTAGCTGCAACATTATGCAAATCTGTTTGCCACATGAATCAGAGACGAAAGCTGCATACACACGTAAAGATTTTCTGTCCAACCATCCAACTAGTTGATTGGTTGGAATGAAAATCTGGTAACGTATGAGAGTAAATGATGATCAGCAATTTGCTCCTAAATGCCAGAAAACAGAAGAAATGGTCGTCAGACAAGTTTGTTAAATGTTTGATTTAAACAATTTGTTCAAACAGTTTTTGTCCATTTTCCAGCGTTTGGGAGCAAATTGCTGATTGTCATTTGCTTTCATACCTTAGCAGATTTGCATTCCAACCAATCAACTATTTGGCTGGTTGGACAGATAATCTTTAGATGTGTGGCCAGCTTTAGGGTGCCTTGAGGACCAAGTTTGGGAACCACTGGTGTAAATTGTAATTGAATACGGGCCAAGCTGTTTGATATATAAAATTATGCAGAAACTGCAGTTTCTGCATAATTTTATTACTCCTGTGTACTAAAAGCACAATGGAGGAGATTTCTCAGAAGTCTCGGGCAAAGTGACAATTAGTGCTGCAGATCGCAGTCCACTATAATCAATGGGGACCATGATCTGAAACCTATGTACTAAACTCCAAAAAGCAAAGCTTTTCGGAGTTTAGCCCAGGTAGTTTACACCATCTTCAGATGGCATAAGCTGCTTTGAGCCTATGGGGGCTCCAGGGACAGGAGAGAGATCTTTCAGTCTCTCCCCCGCAGCCCCTGGTCGGCTCCGGATGTGCACACTGTCCGCTTCCCCTGAGAAGTATTTCACTTCTGTGAAAGACTTCCACAATTTGCCGAGGATATAACTTGCGACGATAGCGGTTACCGTGTCCCTGCGAGTTCCCCTTTGTACATTGCCAGGATATTTATTAGAAATTTAAGTAAATATCCCCGGCGAGTTGGACCGATAATAATCTCGGCAGTACCACGATTGATACATAGACCTTTTCATTTCTACCAAAGAGGAAATATTTTACTTTACAACAATTGCACAACCTACAGTATATCTGGGGTCCTTCCCACTAATCACCACACACTGTCAAAGTTTATACATACAAAATACAAAAATACAGAACCAGAGCAGAGCAATATCAATAAAAAAAATATATATGTATATATAGGCCATGCTTATTATTCATAATACAGGTTTAGTCTCCCATAGCCAAATATTCCGAAATACGGAACAAATTTTAGCATGACGTAGATAGTGAAAACTTTGCTTTTTGATGGTTCAATGTACGCAAACTTTGTTTAAGGCACCAAATTATAAAAAAAAATAATAGTATAAAATAACCTTCAGGTAGTGTGTATAAGGTGTATATATGAAACATACATGAAATTCATTTATGTACACAAAAATAGTTTGAGCCACAAAATTATTAAAAATATTATAAAAAATGATCTGCAGGCTGTGTGTATATAAAACAAATGTATTCTGTGTTTAGATTTGGGTCTCATTCCCAATATACAGTATTTCATTTTGGTATACAAATATTCCAAAATACGGAATATTCCGATATCCAAAATACCCCTGGTCCCAAGCATTTTGGATATGGGAGACTTAACCTGTATATCACATAAGAGACAAAGGGCCTCATTCAGACCCGGTCGCAAGTGCTGAGCTCCGTCGCTCGCTCCAAAGGGGGCGAGCTGTCGATGTTGATTGACAGCTCATCCCGTTTGGAAGGCGGGCCGGGGGGGTGGCCGGCCAAACGGAAGCGTTCCCGACGGAACGGGAACACTTGCCGTTTGGGGGCGGCCCCACTGACATCAGCAATGATGTCAGTGGGGAGCTTCCTGCTCGATCAGAGCAGGAAGCTCCCTGGGGCTTGCGAGTGCCGAGACCCAACCTTAGGGTCTCGACACAAGCCCCGATGGTCCTGACCATCGCGACCATCACCCTGGTCGGTCGCTAAGCTGTGGGTGGTAACCCACAGCTTAGCTAGCGACCAGGAGGCCGCACTTCAAGATGCAAGTGGCCGCCCTAAATCAGAGCGACCGCTTGCATCTCACGACCGGGTCTGAATGAGACCCACAGACCGTCACATACTGGAAAACTCCTTAGCATATGAATTAGTAGTTGTTCATTCCGACCTAGTGACCGCTGACCGTAAAACTGTGCAGGAGCCCTATATAGCATAAGCAGAGGATCTAGCCTTAATAGGGCACACAATAACAGATCTGGACAGACCACCAAGCATGAGCCAACCAGATTTTATTTCTTTATGTTTTGTTCACGTTTCAATAGCTTGTGCTGGAACTGACATTTATTGGTGCTGGTCCACGATATGATTGCAAGATTTATGTATTTTTTTATCACTACCTGCTTTTTATATTGTTTTACTAGATTACAGTAATTGTTTTACTATCCATATGCATAGATGGGTGCATCGATTTGTCTAATAACCGTTGGCGAATTTGTGAATTGATAAATTATAGTATTTGGCATAGTGTTATGTCTTCTGAAGAATCAATCATTTATTCTAGGGGCTAGCCCTGCAGCACTAACTAAACCTCCATCTGCACATACATCTTAGTGCCAGCCATGCCACTATTTAAAAGTATAGTAAATGAAACAAAATAAATAAGAAAAATGAAAAACGGTTTCCAACCACAATGCAATGTAGAAGGAATCCCCAACCGCATGTTAGCCAGGACTTAAGGGTTTTTAGTGAAAGTTTGTCCATGTAATGGCAGGCAGAATTCTGGGGCTTCATGACATACAGTCAGGTCCATAAATATTGGGACATTGACAGAATTTTCATATTTTGGCTTGGCCTCTATTCACCACCACAATGGCTTTGAAATGAAACAAACAAGATGTGATTTAACTGCAGACTTTCAGATTTAATTTGAGGTTAATTACATCCAAATCAGGTGAACGGTGTAGGAATTACAATGGTTTCTATATGTGCCTCCCACTTTTTAAGGGGCCAAAAGTAATGGGACAAACTAAACAATCCTAAATCTAACTTTCACTTTTTAATACTTTGTTGCAAATCCTTTGCAGGCAATTACAGCCTGAAGTCTGGAACGCATAGACATCACCAGACGCTGGGTTTCATCCCTGGTGATGCTCTGCCAGGCCTCTACTGCAAATGTCTTCAGTTCCTGCTTGTTCTTGGGGCATTTTCTCTTCAGTTTTGTCTTCATCAAGTGAAATGCATGCTCAATCGGATTCAGGTCAGGGGATTGACTTGGCCATTGCATAACATTCCACTTTTTAGCCTTAAAAAACGCTTTGGTTGCTCTTGCAGTATGCTTTGGGTCATTGCCCATCTGCACTGTGAAGCGCCATCCAATGAGTTCTGAAGCATTTGACTGAATATGAGCATATAATATTGCCCGAAACACTTCAGAATTCATTCTGCTGCTTTTGTCAGCAGACACATCATCAATAAATACAAGGGAACCAGTTCCATTGGCAGCCATACATGCCCACGCCATGACACTACCACCACCATGCTTCACTGATGAGGTGGTTTGTTTTGGATCATGAGCAGTTCCTTTCCTTCTCCATACTCTTCTCTTCCCATCACTCTGGTACAAGTTGATCTTTGTCTCATCTGTCCATAGGATGTTGTTCCAGAACTGTAATGGCTTTTTTAGATTTTGTTTGGCAAACTCTAATCTGGTCTTCCTGTTTTTGTGGCTCACCAATGGGTTGCATCTTGTGGTGAACCCTCTATATTCACTCTTGTGAAGTCTTCTCTTGATTGTTGACTTTGCACACATATACATCTACCTCCTGGAGAGTGTTCTTGATTTGGCCAAGTGTTGTGAAGGGGTTTTTCTTCACCAGGGAAATAATTCTTCTGTCATCCACCACAGTTGTTTTCCGTGGTCTTCCGGGTCTTTTGGTGTTACTGAGCTCTCCGGTGCATTCTCTCTTTTTAAGAATGTTCCAAACAGTTGATTTGGCTACACCTAATGTTTTTGCTATCTCTCTGATGGGTTTGTTTTGATTTTTCATCCCAATGATGGCTTGCTTCACTGATAGTGACAGCTCTTTGGATCTCATATTGAGAGTCGACATCAACTGATTCCAAATGCAAATGTCACACCTAGAATCAACTCCAGACCTTTTACCTGCTTAATTGATAATGAAATAATGAGGGAATAGCCCACACCTGTTCATGAAATAGCTTTTGAGTTGATAGTCCCATTACTTTTGGCCCCTTAAAAAGTGGGAGGCACATATTGAAACCGTTGTAATTCCTACACCGTTCACCCGATTTGGATGTAATTAACCTCAAATTAAATCTGAAAGTCTGCAGTTAAAGCACATCTTGTTTGTTTCATTTCAAAACCATTGTGGTGGTGAATAGAGGCCAAAATATGAAAATTCTGTAAATGTCCCAATATTTATGGACCTGACTGTACATTCCAGGGAAGATAAAGGAATAACAAGACTGGTCTACGCACTGGTCCTCCCTGCAGGTCTGTATTGTCCCTAAACCCTTGTGGTCTCCATAGTTAATTTTCCATATCTTCATTAAAAGTAACACTTGGAAAATGTTCTAGTACTGCTATTAGCTGTATGTGAAAGAGTCACTGCTGCGTGAGTATGAAGTTAAACTTAAAAACTTATTTTATAATTCACTACAATACTACTTTCAAAAAGATATTGGGTAAAATTTACTAAAGTGAGAGTTTTTAGAAGTGAGTTTTAGAAGAGATTCTAGCTATTATCTTCTAGAACAGGGATGGGGGAACCTCCTGCCAGGGGGCTGTATAAGGCCCTCAGAATCATTTGGTCTGGTCCTCTGAGCTTTTTTCTGCTAGCCTCATCTGGCTAACTGTGCCTAAAATGGCACACTGCAGCCAGAATCTATGCAGCAGTGTTGCCTGGAGCTCCGGGGAGCTGCTCTTACAGCTCCCCGAAGTATCCTCAGGATGCTCTGGGCATTGGTGTAATCACCGGCTATTGTCGCCCCGACCCCGTGTGAAGTCATGCTGAGGGGCGTAGCATTCACTGAGCCCACAAATATTATATATATAAAAATGGCCCTCGGCAGAAAAAAGGTTCCCTACCCCTGTTCTAGAAGGTGCTAGTTAAATGTTAACTAGAATCTGATTGGTTGCTATGGGCAACATCTCTCCTAAAACTCACTTCTAAAAACGCTCAGTTTAGTAAATTTACCCCATTATGTTAACGGTCTTTAGCTGAACTATTTGGCCATTTTTAAATAAAATGACTGACATCGCCCACTGTCCAAGACAGAAACACCGAAGCAAAAAAGGAGGGTTGTGCCTACCACTAGCAAATTGAGAAGATTATAATTTTGTGCAATCTAGAAAAATATGGTTGGTTGACCATACTAACTCAAGCCTCATGTGATTCCAGCCTGACCCATGAACAGCCAGGTCTGTACAATCTGGCCAATCTGTGTTGCCATATTGCAGAGATACAGATACAGTAGCTCAGGTAAAGGCTCGAATGACTGGATTGGTTTGTGTGTGGGTATCACAAGTTTAAGACTGAGCAGAAGGCTCCTTCAGGTACGATACAGCACATAGTAGTTTAGTCAGCCAGACCTGGACAATTAATGATGGAACAAGGAAGAGTCAAACAGAATTTATCTGGCAATAATTTTGTGCATCTGTCTCTTGTAGGTAATCAGACATGTTTATAACAAGCAGCAGACCCTCTTGTGTGATGTGATATATGTGGTCATGTCCTTTTCTTAGGTCATTGCCCACTTACTGACAAATAATGACATGAATGGTCACAGTGAATACATGGAAGACTAAAAGACAGGGACATACAATCCTCAGAAGAAGAATACCTCATACATGCAACCACCAGTTCCCTACCTGAAGGTAAATAAACCTTAATCTGCAGAGACCACAAAATCACATGGGGCCAAGTGGTTTCAGCAACCCCATGCTTTGTGGCACAGGGAGTCCTAGAAAGGCAGATCTAATTTGCACACAACAAATATTCTAAAATTCAAGATTTGGTTTCCTGCATTAAAAAACAAGTAAAATTACAATAAAAAAGACATTTACATAAATACTCAGATGGAGGAGAGGTATGTCCTTACCGTTCCCGGGAGGTGACTTCTCTCTTGTTTGCCATTCTGGGTACTGTTACTTTTCAGCTTTTTCTTCTTTTTCACATTTTCCTTGTGTTCTTTCTGCTTGTTCTGTACTTCGATAAGGACAGAGATGAAGCTGTTTTTCACTTCCTTCTCAAACTCCAGCTCATCCCGTAAGGCCAGCTGCTGTACCAGCTCTTCAGAATATTCCTTAATGGCCATCTCAATTTCTTCCAGCAGATCGTTTAACTCCGAAACAGACATCTGTTTCACCCCTTTTGAAAACCATGATAAATATAAAACAAGTCAGTGTGAAAAGGATTATATATATATGTAGCACATATACATGCACACACACTGTTCTAAAAGAAACAAAAAATCATTTTACATAAACTTTAAAGAATAAAACTCATTTTTACATAATATACCCGATAAAAAAAACTGTTATTTGTATGCAGCTTATTATTGTCTATATAGAAGGCGCTACATGAGACTGCAGCGCTATATAGTGGGAAGTGGAGCATAAATAAAAGATTATTTAGGGCTGAGAATGCAAAAAAAAAAAAAAAGGACAAACTTAAAGCATTACAGCATAATACAATCTGAATTAAAAATATACACAACATAAAATGTAAAATAGTAGGTTACAGAGAACATGCAGAAGATGAGGGACAAGAATTTACAGGTGGACAAGATGGGGCAGGCAAGAATACAAGAGGAAAGGTTTCTAAATGTAAACAAGTCGTGGTTTTCACATTATTTTTTCTGAGCAAGTGTAGAGTCAGAGGGGTATATTTACTAAAGAGCAGATTTTTAGAAGTGGAGATGTTGCCCATAGCAACCAATCAGATTATAGCCACTATCTTCTAGAAGGTGCTAGATAAATGTTAAGTAGAATCTGATTGGTTGCTATGGGCAACATCTCCATTTCTAAAAACCCGCACTTTAGTAAATCTACCCCGGAGAGTGTTATTTGAACCTGCTAGGCTCCTTGGCTGTACACCCATCAGCAATGCATCTTTCCTTGTCCAGGTGTTAGGTTCTTCCAAACTAGACTAGTTTTGGGCCCCCACAGTTCTGGTAAGTGTGTGGAAATGGGATATTGGGGAAAAATGTTAGTAGTTGGATTTATCCTATACTCACTATGCCAAGGAAACAAAAACCTCCAACAGAACATATCTGAATACTTGTAACAGTGCTCATCGCCTTCATTCGCCTCACTGTCTGGAAGCTAGATGTGCATCTTCAACAACTATATTTAAGCCATGTACAGAAGGGCAGGCTGAAAAATGTGTTCTCTATGCAACTCGTTGCACTCATTTCCGCATGGAAAACACATGTACCGAGAAGACACCCACGTTTCAATGAGTGATCATTTTACTATGTACTATCCACAAACAATACATAGTGAGTTTTTAACTTGTGTGTGGCAAAACCCTTTAGATTTTAGTTCTCCAGAAAAATTGGTGTGGCTAGCTTTACTTTATATTGTAAATTTCACTGTATTCAGCTACCGACAAACACAAATTAAACACTAGGGTAATTTTATTAATCACCAGACCTCGAACGCTCTAAAAAAGAACACTGATCACTATTTGTACTTTCACTGTAACAAATAAAGTTAATATATTATTTTACTTTCCAAATGGTTAGAAGTTCCCCAGAACTTTATGCCTAGCATCAGATCACAGATGAATCTTATTATTATGGATGTTGGTTAGAGGGAACCAAACAACTCTCCACATAAGAGCATAATGTGAACTGTCACTCTACCCCAGTTTTAATCCGTTTGCTGAGCCTATTTTAGCCCTTCTGGGCCCATCACCAGACATCAATATCAGAAATTTCCAATCAAAATATTACATTGTTTCTTTACAGTAGACTATTTGAAAAAAGGTTTTATTTTTTTACAAAGACTAGTTCCAAAAGCTGAACTAATAGTGGAAAACACAAAATTATTTTTTTTCCATCATTAATTTTAATTGAATATATGCAAAAGTAAATTATAGGTGTATAGAAAAAAAAAAAAAAGAAGGATAGGGGACAACAAAGGGGAAAACAAAAAACATGAAAATCAATAGACCAAAAATTATTAAATGTATTGATCAGGCATCTGAATCTACCACTGGAGTTTCATTTAAATTGAAAGGGGGAGAGGGGCTCCATGATGTAGCATGTGCAGTGGGGCACCCTTACCATATGTGACATATGTGCCATGGAAGCCACTTCATAATAGAAGAAGGGATTGTAGAGTAAAGGTACCTCTCTATTCTCCATTTCAAAAAGAAATTGGGATTTAGAAATAACTTTCGCAAATGGTGGAAGGCAAGGGGAATTCCAATGCTGGGCTATAGTGGCCCCGGCCAATACTAAAATGTGACAAAGGACATAGCGGGCACTTTTAAGAACGGTGGGGGGATACCAATGTGGAAGGGAGAAGGAGGGGTCTGGGGTTAAGGTGAGGCCTAGTAACTCATGTATAGGGGTAAACACTTCCGTTCCGCAAAGGGTGTAAAAACAACACATTCCCAAAAAACATGAAAAATAAAACCATCAGAATGGCAGAGAAATTTTGAAGTCGCAGGCCATATCTTATGAAGTTTAGAGGGGTCAAGTACAATCTATTTAAGAGCTTGACATGCATTTCAGAATGATTGGTGCATTTAGAGGGAGAAGAAAGAAAGGTGAATAGATTGCCACGGTTTAAAGTTGAAAGTACGTTGGAGATCAGTCTCCCATTTAAGCTGGACTAGAGACTTATCCGTGAAGTCTGGGGGTGGATGGGGGACAATAAACAATACCAGTAAGTTATGGCAACACGGGAAGGTCTAGTCAAGCTGCCTAAAACTAAATCCAGAGGTAATTGGAAAGCATTGAAACCAGTATACATGCCATCGACCGAGTGCTTAAGTTGAAGATAATAGAACCAGGCTGGAGGACGGGGAAAGGAAAAGTGGTCAGAGACTCGATACCTAGGCGTATCCAATAGGAGATATGTAGATGGGGCAGGGATCTGTCTAACGCCTGAAGGGTAAACTCATAATGGTTCTTGTGCTTAAGATCCCAAACTCTTAGGGCGTTGAGGACAACTGCTGGAAACAGTGGAGGTTGTGGGCGGAGCTTTGGTAGCCAAAGGTGGTCAGGGAGAGGGAACAAACAAATCATTTTGGAAAGGGTTTCAATGACTAACACAAATATTAATGGGGAGAGAGGGCAACCCTGCCTAGTGCCATTGGAAACTAAAAGAAAGAAAACCATTGCTAAAGATACGGACGGAAGGGCCAGCATAAAGGGCAGAAATAGAACGAAGGATGTCTCCCTGGAGTCCGAACCTGGATAACACCTGGCGCATGTATCCCCAATGAAGCGTATCGAATGCTTTTTCAGCGTCGAGAGAAAGGAGAAGAAATGATAATTCAGCATAGGATACCAATTCAACCAAATATAGAACCCTGTGGGTATTATCTAGAGCTTGACGTCCCAGAACAAAGCCCACGTGGTCTGGGTGTATCAGCTGAGGAAGCAAGGGGTTCAAGCAACTTAGCATATATTTTCAAGTCTGTGTTAAAGAGTACTATAGGTCGATAGTTCTTGCATTCAGAGGGGTCCTTACCAGGCTTCAGAATAGTCACATTTTGAGCTTCCACCATTTCAGCTGGAAAAGAACCAGTATGAGAAGCCTCTGTATAATGCTGTAATAGAAGAGGGGAAAGGACTTCACCGAATGCAGAATAAAAGGAATTGACAAAGCCGTCAGGGCCATGAGCTTTTCCCTTTGGCAGCTGTTGAATTACCAGCTGTATTTCCTCCAGAGACGCTACACTACCCACATCAAGAGAGGGTAGCCATTTAAAAATGAGGAAATGGTACTAGTTGAGGGTTGGGGAGTGGAAAGGTCCCCCCCATGTAGGTTATGCAATTTAGCATAATAATCCAAAATAAGTTAGCGATATCAAGGGGGTGCAGACATTTCTTACCAGAGGGAGTAATTTTGAATCTTATTACACAAAGTTTACGTGCTAGCAGACTAGAAGCTTTATTTTTTTATTATTAAAATTTATGACAGAGGCGGGCAAGGGCTGAATGCATACGAAGCATGAAAGTTTCTGAAGCTAATGTCTCACCTCTTGAAGCTGGTTACGTAAAGCTGTGGTTGGGCGGGTCTGATTCTGAGACTCCAAAGACCAAAGGGTTGACTCTAAATCACTCTTTTTTTTCGAGAGCGGGCTTTGAGTTGAGCTCCCTTCTGGAGGGAAGTACCGCAGAGTACAGATTTCAAAACACACCAGTAAGTGAAAATAGACGTTTCCTCAGGAGAATTAGTCTGCATGTATGTTGTGAGGGAGTCAGTAAGAGCCTTTAGAGTCTCAGAATCAGATCATTGATATTCGGGAAATTGCCAGGGGAGTGCCGAAGGGAAATTGCGACCCGTATCCCAGGTCCATAAAAAAAGGAGCATGGTCAGACCACGTAATGGTGAGAATTTAATGCTCTTGGTAAACTGAAGGACTCTCTAATCTAAGAGAATAAGATCTATTCTAGAATATTATGGACTGAGGAGAAAAATGTATAATCTCTTTTATACCAGGAGATTAGGTGCGCCAGGCGTCATACAAGTCGAACTCCGATAGCAATTTCTTAAAAGCTAGAGAGGGACCTAGGTCCCGGGAGGAAAGCGAACCATGGGGAGAAGATCTGTCTATTTTAGGATCCAGGACTAAATTGAACTCGCCCATTGGAATAAGTGCGCCCCAGTGAACTTTGTGTTTCCTCAAAAGTTTCTCGAAGAAAAAAGGGACCAGATGGGAGTTGGTGGCATATCAAGAGACTAAAGTAACCAAGGTATAGTTAGCAATACCTGTGAGGATAAGAAACCTACCATTTTTAGCCTCAATTTTCCAGTGTAAAGTAAAAAGGGTGTTCTCATGGAACAGAATGGCAGTTACGGTTGGATGGGTCATTAGCAGTAGAGGTATAACAAACAGGATTTTGTTACTTACCGATAAATCCCTTTCTCCGATTCCACAGGGGACACTAGAGGACTTCAAGACAGTGGGGTATATACGGTGCTGAGTAGAGCTTAGGCACTTTAAATGAAGTGTGGCTAGCTCCTCCCCTGTATAGGCCAGTATTAGAACCGTGCCCGAAGGGAGCTGAGAAAAAAAAAAAGATAGACAGCAGAGGAGGAGGCGAAAGTACACAAAACTGAAAGTTGAAAACAAAGGAAAATAGAATGAAATGAGACAACAAACATCTCTCTAACATTCATAACATCACCCTAGACAACAAACATGTCGCCAACAGGCATAACAGGTGTGGCAGGAAGAACAGCGCCGGGTGGGCGTCCAGTGTCCCCTGTGGAATCGGAGAAAGGGAAGGGATTTATCGTTAAGTACCAAAATCCAGTTTTCTTTTTCATCCACTAGAAGACACTGGTGGACTTCAAGACAGTGGGGACGTCCCAGAGCTCCCATCACGGGTGGGAAAGCGCTGAGAACCCTGCAAGACAGACATACCATACTGCGCTGCAGAGGTCGCAAAGGTGTCAAATCTGTAAAACCGAATAAAAAGTATGCCAACCCGACCAAGTAGCTGCCCGGCATAGAGATTCCATAGAAACGCCTCGAACAGCCACCCACTGAGCGAGTGGAATGTGCGGTAATGGAAGATGGAGGTTCTCTAGAAGAGGCCATATACGCCTGCTCGATGGTCAGACGAATCCATCGAGCCAGTGTCTGTTTGGAAGCTGGCCAACCTGGACGAGCAGCATCATACAAAACAAAGAGCATCAGTCATGCGAATGGCTGCCGTCCTGTCTACATATATGCGAAGAGCTCTAACCACATCCAAGCATCTAGAAGGAGAATCCTGTGGAAGAACCGGAACTACAATAGGTTGATTGATGTGGAAGGCCGAAACCACCTTAGGCAGAAAATCCATTCTGGTGCGTAGCGCAGCTCTATCCTCATGAAATACCAAATATGGTGGACGACATGATAGAGCTCCCAGCTCAGACACCCTCCTGGCGGAAGCCAAAGCCAGCAGAAGTATCACCTTCCATGAAAGATATTTCAATTCCACTGACTACAAAGGCTCGAACAGAGAAAGACAGGACGAGTTCCAAGTCCCATGGAGCTGTAGGAGGAACAAAGTGGTTGTAATCTAACCAAACCCTGCAGAAAAGTCTGCATGTCCGGTAATAAGGCCAATTTCTTTTGGAAGAAAATCGAGAGCGCTGAAATTTGTACCTTCAGAGAGACCTGCTTGCAGCAAAAGCAGAAATCTGGGAAGACTGAACTCCATAGGAGGGAAAAAAACTCTACGTTCGCACCAGGATACATATGCCTTCCAAATACGATGGTGATGCTTTCAAGTAACTTCCTTCCTGGCTCTAAGCATCGTAGGAATCACCTTGGAAGGTTTCCCTTTACGTCTCAAGATGGCCCTTTCAACAACCACGCTGTCAAACGTAGCTGCTTTAAGTTTGGATAGACTAAAGGACCCTGTAGGAGTAGATACTCTGAGTGGTAAGGACCACAGATTGTCTACCAACAGGAGTTGAATGTTGGAGTACAAAGCCCTGTGAGGCCAGTCCGGAGCTAATCAGCAGGACCTTGGCCTGTTCCCTCTTGATGCATTGAAGGATTTGAGGGAGAAGGGGAAATGGAGGAAACAGATAAATGAAGTGGAACTGCCATGGTGTTGACCGTGCATCCACAGCCACCGCTTGTGGATCCCTTGTTCGAGAGCAGTAAAGGGGCAGTTGATGGTTTTGCCTGGATGCCATGAGGTCAACCTGCAGAAGACCCCTCCGTTGGACCAGCTGCTGACACACCTGTGGCTGTAGAGCTCATTCTCCTGGATGTACATCCTGATGACTGAGGTAATCTGCCTCCCAATTTTCGACGCCCGGTATGAAGATTGCGGAAATCGACCTTGCATAGCTTTCCGCCCAGATAAGAATCCGGCTGACTTCCTTCATGGCCGCACGACTTCTGGTGCCTCCTTGTTTATGTATGCCACTGCTGTGGCATCGTCGGACTGGACCCTGACTGCTGTCTGTAATGCATAGAAAACCGCTCTTAATTCAAATATGTTGATTGGAGGACTCCATTCCTGTGCTGTCCAGCGTCCCTGGAAGCGATGCTCTAGAATTACTGCCCCCGAGCCTCTCGACTCGCATACGTGGTAAGAACCGTCCAATCCCACTCTCCGAATCGCTTTGCCTCCGTAAGCTGAACTGAGTTTAACCACCACAGTAGGGATATCAGAATGTTGGGTTGTAACCTGACTCGTTGGTGAAGAAACAGGTGGGATCCCGACCATTGTGATAGGAGATCTAGCTGAAAACGTCTGGAGTGAAAACGACCGTACAGAACAGCCTCGAAGGCTGCCACCATCTTTCCCAGAATCGGATACAGGCATGAACCGAAAACCTGCCTACGTCGAAGGACCAACCATACCATCTCCTGAATGTAAGTTATCTTGTCCTGGGGAAGGAACACACGTTGAGACACTGTGTCCATGATCATTCCTAGAAATTGCAATCTGTGTCGGTTGCAGATGCGACTTGACAAAATTAAGGATCCAGCCATGACGAATGAGGAGGTTGTGTGTCACTGTAATGTCCTGTAATAGTTGAAACTGGAAATTAATCGAGTACATCGAAAGGCGTCTGAACTGCCCGCAGTGCTTGTGGTTGGATTTTCCTACCGCAATCATGCGAACAGTTCAGGCTAAAAGACAACCAAGTGACGTGGCCGATGACGCGGCTTTGTTAATTATGCACACCCTTAAAACGCCCATTTTGACCGTTTGGCACGCCTGCGTTCGGATCTCCACTGCCCGTTTTCAAGCACCTTCCTCTGTTACCACCCACAAACGCCTCATTCTGTCACTCAAATTAGCAGGCCCTCGCTGTTTTGCGAGCCCACGATTTCCGACCGCAATGACTGGTTGGCGCATGCGCATTAGGACCCATACGCATGCGCAGATGTGCGAACATTGCTCGGAACAAATGAGCGGCCGCTTACGAGCGGCTCTGAATCAGGCTCAGAGATCCTTTAAGTTTAGAATGGGTCTGACCGGTAAAATCCTTTTCCCTTCTGATGACTGGGGACTTGGATTACCACTTTCATGGACAGAAGTCTATTGCTTTCTGTAAGACCACACCTCTGTCGTTGAAAACTGGCAAACCTGTGGTAAAAAAACAAATTCGGGGGTTGAAGTTGGAAATCGAGCTTGTAGCCCCAAATTATTAGATCTCGGACCAAAGCGTCCGCACAGGTTACCGTCCAGACCTCGCTGAAGTCCCGAAGATGCCCTCCCACTCTGGGGTCCCCCAGGTGGGAGGGAAGCCAGTCATGCACTGGGTTTAGAAGTGAACTTAACCTCCTGTAGACTCGAGCCTGTGGCGGCTGCGGTTCTACCCCGACCTCTGGTACCACAGGACGTTGATGATCCTCCTCTGAAACGACCGTGTAAACGACCCGGGGCCCGAAACGAAGGTCCCGAGTAAGATCGTCTAGGTGGAGGAGCTGCAGTCGGTAGAAAAGTGGATTTACCTTCAGTAGCCAGAGATATCCATTTATCTAGTTCTGCCTCAAATAGTACATTTCCAGTGAAAGGAAGGGCTTCCACAGCCTTTTTGGATTCCGCGTCAGCCTGCCAAGTTTTGAGCCACAGCGCCCGCCGTACTGAAATTGTAGTTCTGGAGGCAATAGAACAAACATCCTTAGACGCTTCTCCAAGGTAAGCCGCCGCTTCACCTATATGTTCCGCTAACGGAATGAGTTCCTCCACTGGAAGATGATCTTTCATTCCATCCGCTAATTGCTTAGCCCAAATTTCGATAGCCTTGTTAGTCAAGCAACTAACAAACGCTGGACGAAGAGTCACCCCTGCAGAGGTGTAAATGGACTTAAGAGTGCTCTCCAGTCTCCGATCGGACATGTCCTTTAAAGACGTGACTCCAGGAACAGGGAGCGTAGTCTTTTTTGACAGTCGCGATACAGATGAATGTACTGTAGGGAGAGTTTCACAAGCTTTTCTATTATCTGCTGGAAAGGGGTAAAAAGATAATAAACGCTGGGATATCTGAAACTTTTTATAAAATGAGAAAGAAAAGGGGACACCCCAGATGTACCTGTCAAACACAAAAGGGAAGGGACAGAAAAAAAAAAACAAAGCATAAAGGGAGGAAAAACCCAAAAGGACCAGTATATCAGGCTACAGTAGTTGCCACAGGAAAAAGATACAGCAGCATAGTTAACACATGGGGGTGGGCCGATACATTCCCCACATATGAGATCTTTTATGAGATAGAACACATAAATCACAATATAAAAAACAAACGTACTTCAATCTCTCAAAATCTCAGCACAACTTAAAGAGGTATTATAGTAACATTGAGAGTCCACTAAGAGATAATACTTGCGTCCAAGGATGGCAGAACACTACACCCAAGGGAGGAACACTGGAACAGAGGTGCAGGAGAGACAGGTGTCCCGAGGAATAGTGCAACCTTCAGCAAACAGAATCAGTGAAGTAGAATAGCTGACAGAAAAGCAGTCCAAAAAAACTCCATCGCAGCCAATGAATACCTGGAAAAGCATGAGAAACCGGAAACCTCTTCACCCCACCTGGGACCAATCAGGTTGAAGAGGGAGGCCCTGGGATGTTGAGGCAATAAAGACTGTAAATGTTCCATTTAGCCAGGAGTTTGGCACCGGCTTCCAGGGATGAGATAATGCAAGTGGATCCATCCTTCCGTATTAAAAGCTTAACTGAAAACCCCCAGTGATACTGTATATAGTGGTCCTGGAAACCCTTCATAATGGGTTAGAAGGATCCTCCGCCAAGCGTATCCTCCGGAAAAGCGGGCAGCCTTGAGAATGACCTCCTTAATGTGGAAGAAATGGAGACGTAGAAGAGTGGAAGTAACTTCTGAGACAGAGACAGAGCTGGTTTATGAAGACTGTGAATCTGATTGATCAATAAATACCGATCCTCAGCAGAAGGTAATCATTTTTTGAAAAGAGTCAGTGCATAGTCCCAAAGATAATCATTAGATACAGATTCCAAAACACCTCTGATCTTAATAGGACTCCTTCTGGACCCGTCCTCCAGGTCAGCAAGCTTGTCTTTGACAGTCGAAAGCTCCGCCAGAACAGAGTTATGGGAAAGTAGAAGATCATTGTGGGAAGAGACCAGCTCCTGCATTTTAAACTCCAAGTGATTGGTACGATCACCAATATCTGCCACTCCACCAATGAGTTGTCTGACGGAGGCCTGAAAATCAGAGGTGAGGTCTGACTGGAACGCCAAGCATCTAGTGCAGTGTTGGCTAACCTTGACACTCCAGCTGTTGTGGAACTATATATCCCAGCATGCCCTGCCACAGTTTTAGCATGCCCTAATAGCAAAACTGTAGCAGTGCATGCTGGGTTATGTAGTTCCATAACAGCTGGAGTGTCAAGGTTAGCCAACACTGATCTAGTGGAACGTACGGACCGTAAGTGAAGCATCGGCATAACGATTGGATCCAGGAACAGAGCTAGGTGAAGAAACAACCAAAGAAGTCGACGCCACAGAGGATTTTCCATAGATACCGGATCAGGAGTTTTCTGGGAGGCAAATCTAATAGGAGGTGCAATAGTGGAAAGTTTGCCTCATTTAACAGGCATGACAAACCTCTGGGGAGGGGGGGGAATCTGCAAGTAGTAGTAAAAAGACCTAAGGGGGGATGCGCTGAGTTCTAGATCAGATGTGTAAGAGCAGCATGGGTCTCATGAGTGTGGAAAGAGGAGATCACAGAAGTAGCATGAAGGTGAGAGCCAAGGTAAGTATGGCAACCCTGCAGGGCAGTGAATATGGAGGGCACTCATTCACCAACCTTGTGAAGTGTGAAGTCTGGAGGCCTTGGAGCCATAGGAGTTATGCCAGCTGGTGAAGGGAGCAGGGCAGGCACCACACAGAAACACTGCAACTTTAAGGAGGGGCCTCAAGATGGTGGCCTTCCGCGACTCCCGGGTGTGTACAGCAGGCACATTGATGAGAGGCACCTCCACAGAGGGACAGGCCATCCCTAACACTACATTTTTTTATTTAAAGTTGGGCAGCCAATTGTAAATAAGAGTGGTCATATCAGCCACATATACATGTATGGGCTGGCTCTGTGTCTCGCAACTCCTGCCACTCGTTACCTACTTTTTGTGTACAGGGGTGGAGGGTCTACATCAGCGGTTTTCAACCGCTGTGCCGCAGCACACTAGTGTGCTGTGAGCGGTCATCAAGTATGTCCCCGGAAAAGTCTGCCAGTTTAACTTCGAGCCCAGGCAGTGCTGGGATCTTCGAGGTAGCTCAGAGTCACTGCCCGGGCCATGACCTATGAGAAGCGGTGGCGTGACATCATAGGTCATGCACGCCGCCTCAGCATCCTGCCCGCCCTTACTGCTCTATCTCTGCACTCTGCAGTAAGTGATTGAGAGTGACTGAGGCTACACACCACTGATTGCTGGGTGCGGTGCCATCCGTGGCTGAGGGACAGGAATGACTGGGAGCTCCTATCCCTGCTACCATCAGGTCAGGCAAGTTTTGTGGGGAACTGGGGCAATAATGGAGTTTTATTTTTTTTTTTTCTGTGGTGACCATGTCTTTGATTTTTTATGTGGGGGACAATGTCTTGATTCTGCGGCGGGCACTGTCTGTTTTTTTTTCCTGTTGGGGCGTGTGTGTTTTTTTTTTTCATGGGGGACAGTGTGTGTGTGTGTGTGTGTGTGTTTTCACTAGAGAGGGTTAGGATTTAAAAAAAAAGAAAAAAAAAAAAAAAAGAAGGAGTCAACCTTTTCTGGGTCGGCCATTTGTGTAGGGACCTTTTGACCATGTCAATCTTTGTCCATGTTGACCATTTAATGTCAACCTATTGACTGTATATGAATACTGTAGATCTTTCAATACACACCCAACTTTTTGATTTCCCCCATGGTTGTTAAGCCTAGAGGGACTCTGGTGTCTATTGAGGTTCCTGCACCCTTTCATCATTTTGAGCTGGTGTCTATTAAGTCTCCTGCACCATTTCCCCTATTCTTAGCATTATTGCCTGCTGATCAATAGAAATATCCAAACATCTCACAACTATCACTACCCTTGTACAATATTTCAGTCCAACCTGGGAGTCTCTTGAATTCTTGGAAAGAGTGTATTCAATTAGTGGCTCTAAAACACAAGTGTAGGAGAATGCCTTTGTGTATGTGTGGCCACTGAACTAGTGTTGAACAATTAACACAGGATAACAGAAGAAAAATTAAAGGTGATCAGACTATAAATTTGGATTTCGCTTTTGGACAACTGTAAGAGAACTATCATGATTATTTCCCTTTTAAAGGGTCAAATTCATGTACCACCTCAACTTTGGAACACAGTAGCCCCATGCTAAAGCAAAGTTAATGGTGATGCAGGACAGTTGCTTTTCCAGCTAGAAAATCGCTGGAGTTCAATGCTCCCGTGCTGAGACACAATGAAGAGAAGGGGGAACATTCCTCCACTATCACACTGCATGAATTAAGCTCTGAAGGTGCTACAAGCACTACATGTACACGTAGCATAAAGGAGTTCCTCCTTCACATCAGAGTTTTAGCACAGGAGCAAAGGAGTGTAAAACACTGGCACTACTTTAGCTGACAAGGCACAAACATTCAAAGCGACTGTCTATGTTTATAAAAATATAGAGTGAAGCTGAATTCTTACCAATGAATTAAAGGCTACTTTAGCTGACAGTGCAACATAATTTTTTCTGCCCTGCAGACCATTAATATTTTTTAATTAAGATGGACGCAACGGTTAATTTAGGATCTCTGTTCAGAGGTGAAGGGTGTGTTTTTAGGTTGGAACCTGCTAGAGATGGATTCATCTATGCCTGACCTACTGCCAGAAGTGACATATTGTGCTTGCACCTGTCAGACGCAGCGGCAATGTCGGAAGCAGTGGAGCATTGTTTTTCATCTGCGTATGCGTCCCTATTTCTTTGTAAAGAGTTGCCGTACAGATTTAAAAACACTGTAGCAGAAATGTAAGGGCATTCCTGGACGGTGACTGGGGGTGAGACGGTGTAGTCTTAGGAGTGTCGAAAATTATTGCGTACAGAGACGCATAACCTCTCACATAGGAGACCGTATGCAAATGCAATGACCGGACGTCTCAGTCCATGGACACTTGTGCGCATGGATGTACACCAGGGAAGGGCTTTATAAATGCATTAGAAAAAAAATCATAGATGCAACTATGCAGAAGACGCATGAACAGCCACATGAGCATCTGACTCAGAATCACACCCATTGATGCATTGGGGGTGTTAGTGACTTAAACCAGTGTCTGTACTTACTATCTTCATAGCTACTGTTTGTGGAGGCCTTCTTGAGGGTCTGGATCTCCTGTGAAAGCATAGAGAGACGGTCTGACTGAGAAGGTGTATCGTCCTCTTCTGGATCAGGGGATTCCTGCATCATTTCCTCAATCTCTTCAATAACCTTCAAAAACATTGAAGAATGACTGAGGACACATTGTTGGACATGAAGGACTACTGATGGGACTGCAAACCCCAATCACTGGTCACAGACTATGTCAGTGAAAGTCACCAGCAATGTCATGGTGTATATATGGTGAAAAAAAAATCTAACATTTAAATGTAAAAGTAGAGTGTGAGAAAGTAACTGTCTACTATAAACACACTTGTTACCAGAGCAGCTCATCTATTGTAAGTAACTAGGAGTATGATATGGAAAATCAGAAGTCGGCGAGATCATTTTGAGCTGTTATGAGATGTAACAGGTAAGAATATAGTTTATTACCATTAAACCACCACTTAGAACACAAGACAAATTAAAAAGGGCTTGCTCATAGGTTTTGTTTTATTTGAACCCAATTTTAAAGTATATAAAAAAATATATATATTATATTATACTCATGATGAAGGTGGTCGCACCACCAAAACGGCCGTCGGGCATAGGACCTTCCATAAAGCATGTGGTCACCAGGCTTTGCTAAGTATTTATTGTGTACTACAGCTGTGGCATGCATTTTCTAGTCACCCGATTGAACATGGCTACATCAGTAATATAAATTATTCTTTTTCAATGAAGATTGGTTGGTGTGCTGACCTCGTTTTTTGATTCTTGCTAAGGATCTTTACAGCAATTTGTACAATTTATTATGTGGCTACAGCTCCCACTATGACAACAAAGTGGGTGCGGTTCACCTTTGGAATATATATATATATCTATCTATATACTTACCAACGCTAGCTGAACCTTGTTTAAATTAATTGTGCCCAAAGTTGGTGTGGTAAAGGAGTTGCTTGGATTTGCCAATTCATGCCAGGACTTACTTTGTTGGTCTGCTGGAGCTGCTCTGGCTGAAGCATGACAGTGTTACTGTACTGTGCTGGCCAGGGACGCGAGTGGGAGAGCTGCAGAGACTGTGGGGTATATTTACTAAAGTGTGGGTTTTTAGAAGTGGAGATGTTGCCCATAGCAACCAATCATATTCTATTTATCATTGATCTAGCACCTTCTTGAAGAGAATAGCTAGAATCTGATTGGTTGCCATGGACAACAACTCCACTTCTAGAAACCCACACTTTAGTAAATATACCCCTTTGGGGCAGAGCGGAGAAACTTCATTCAACCAGCCCAATGAGTAGAATTGTGCACTGGACATCTGAAATTTCCAACAGTAGAAATGTGCAATAAGTCGCCTATTTGAGCGCCCAAAGCAGTACTTTAGGCGAGGTTAGCTGCTTTGTGCGGCTAAGACATGTGCTTCTGGGCACGCATTACCGGCACTCGTGCACTAACTGAGGTATAACTGAATTGCTCCAATGGGCGCCTATTACACAATTGAATCACTCCCAATATGTCTGTCCCGTCGGAAAGGCACTGTTTACAATTTGTAGTGTGTACGGAGATCGGCTCAAACCTGCATATAGAAAATATCACCTCAACAATTTGAAGTCCAGGTGATTGTCATAATTTGTCTGGTCATTGTCAAATCTGTCAAGTGTGTACCAAGCTTAAGCATTGATTAACGGTCTGATGCCCACTTATTATAAGATCTAAGATATGCGATTTTCAAACATGTGGAAGAGTCTCACTCACAGAGAGACTGAGCAAGTCTGGAGATTCTTGAGGAAGAGGTAGGTTCATGTGTGGTTGTACCAATACCAAACACAACAGGGACTACAATATAGAGAATTAATTATCATAAGAAAGATTTGCTCTTTAAATTACCTGCTCCGCTGTAAAGAGTGGCTCTTCATTTATACAAGATACAATTATAGAATGCATATCCAATTGTTCCCTTAGCTCCTCATCGTCAGACAGGTCGAGATTTAAATTATCATTCACCTATGAAAAGACAAAGGGTTCTTTACACATGTAGGACATGATTTTTGCAATTTTCAACTTTGCATCACAAATAATAATCCTTATTAAGGCCACGAGTACATTACAATGCAATTCGATCCTAAATAATTGTGCCAGGGGAGGGGGGTTGCTTGACATGGCATAATATACTCCCTCTGCATAACTTGTGTGCAAACTTCGGGCAAGGTCTTCAATATTCCGCATCCTGTATTCTGGCCTTATGGCAGACTTATTTACATATAGGTTTTATTTCTTGTCATGATACCCCCTCTTAGATATTCTAGTTTGTCTCGAACAACCTGTAAATCATTTGTCAGTAGGTCACTACTGTGGATAATAGAAAGATTTTGGTAAGCCTTTGATCCAAAGAACTGGAAAGCAAAATACCCTATGGGCCATATCCTATTACACGTGAAAACTTTAAGGTTTTTGAAGAAGGAAACTGATCACACCATTCTCCAGAATATGTCACTTTTTGTATATATGCGCACTCCCACTTATTGGGCAATCCTATTGTATAAGATGTGTATACATTTTCGCATAATTCTTGCAGGGATTACCAAAAAAGGTAAACTAATATAGGTTAACATCTTATAGATATAAAATTCATTGGTCTGTTCGGTTATGCATTAGGACACCCCTGTAACGATTGGGATGAAACCAATGCGAGGCTGGCCAGATAGATCCTGGCCAGGTTTTAGGGGGGTTAGGGTCACGCTCAGACCTCCCGTTGGTGTACGCTGGGCAGAAACTTGACCCGGGGAGCCTGTTCTAAGCCTTGCACTGGATGGATTTGGACAAAAACTTCAGAGTGTTAACACTGGATCCCAGAAGACATACTAGGGGTTGAGGACCCAGTCAGACCTCCCATTGGTGTACGCTGGGCAGAACTTTGACCCAGGGAGCCTGTTCTGGGCCTTCCACTGGATGGAGTTGGATGAAAACTTCACAGGAGGGGTGGCAATTAGTCTGGGATGCCTAATGGAGTGGTTGGGGTCCCGATCGGACTTCACGACGGAGTGCGCCAGGCAGAGTTTTCCTCATGGGTGTGTTGGAAGAGCTAATTCATTTTTTTTTAGCCTAATTAGTCAATAAGGGGGACGTCCAAGGGGTTCTGGATCAAGTCCCACAATTTTTACCTTAAAATAGGGGTTTTGTACAACTTTTCACCTTCTCAGAGTTGGTGAAAACTTTTCAGGGCTTTTCTGCTATGTAGAATTCAAATATGCAAAAACCGTGGCTAATATAATTGCCCGACAACTATTTTTACGCACAATAAGCCGTTTTTCGCGGCTAATAGAATATTGCCCTATTTGTTATTCATCACACACAGAAATTCTGATCAACCAGGTTTTCCTGCCACTGTAATGCTGGGTACACACTGGCAGATATATTGGCCTGATCAATTGATCGGCCAATATACTGTATGCCAGTCAGCCAGTGTGTACCAACGATACAGTCATTCACAGACAGATCTATCACCACAAACGATTAAATACAATTAAGGAAAGTTTGTCTGCTGAATAACATTTCAAGGTTCAAGCACATTTACCAGTTTTCCTTTAACCTTTCTGAAAAGGACCTTAATCCAAATAAAACATTTGCCAATGTTAAAATGGGTTGGTTACGGGATGACGGCGCTCGGGATCCGACGGTGGAAATCTTAATGCTATCATCCCGACTGGGTTAGAATACAGACACCTGCCGAAAAGTACCCTACCCCTAAACCTAAACCATCCCTCCCTGCAGCCTAAAGCTAACCCCTCCCACCAGCCTAACCCCTCCCTCTAGTGCCTAACCTTAACCCTGCCCCCTAACCACAATACTTACTGCCGGCATGTCAACTCCATCCCGTTAAACATAGTTCTGAAAAGGGAATCTGAACTCTCTAATCATGTTGCTCTAAGGAAATGGTGGCCACACAAAAATGGCCCCTTACATTAATATCATTAAATACAAATCGGATCCCATGGTGCATGAAACAGGAAGACATTAGGATTGATCATTTCAAAACAAAATTCAAAACATTGTATTGGACCTGTAATTTGTATAAAGCACCAACACACTTCTACATATTTTCTCTTTTCAAGAGACCAAACTGTTTGCAGCCCTTTCAGTTGTTCACCCATTCATATATTAATAGTATTACCTTAGAGGATAAAAGGTGTTCTATTGATTAGGAGCCAAAGAAGCATATTATTATAATAAAAAAATAAATAAATAAATAAATAAAAACACACACACCACCTCTGCTTGTGTGAATTGCTTTTCTAAATAGGTCTTTAAATAGGGATATTTGTAAATGTATCAAAACATGATCTTGTGCCATCTGCATTCAATGACGACAGATGACCTATTTACGCTTAGATAACAAAATTTACACTAATTCAGTGTAACATGGATAAAAAAAATGCCTGAAGTGTCTTCTGTGTTTTGAAACAAGTAAAATAGGGCACGTTTGGGAAAGGTAAATTCCCGGTATCTGGAAAACAGGACGGACTTCCTAATATAAAAAAAAAAAATAACACACACACACACACGATAGACAAAGATTATCCCGTCGTAACTCTCCCCTGCCTAAATTTGGTGTTCCATTTTTTGCTCATCAGTTACAGCTCTCTGATGTTTGGAGGGTGCATTACCCTATTGATTGTGAATTTACATGTCTCTGCTGCACATGGTACGATATTTCAGATTGACTACATGTTATTAGTTACGCATTTATTACCTACAGTTTCAGGCAATACACTAGTGTCTTACTCCCACTGTAGACCGTTGACCCTATCGTCAGTGGCAATTTCCTACTAATTAGTCTAATTCCTCGAAATTTAGGAACATGTTGGAAGCAACTTTTCAACAGGATTTTCGATTCCATACACATGGTAATAAGGTGGGTGGTTTGCTCTCTAACGTGTTAAAAGGGGTACATTAACCTTCAATAGTCAACTAACTAAAGATGCCCGATTGGTCTCATTCACTCTGGTAAACAAATCTCTGGTATTTTTGGGATTTTTATTCTGATTTATATGCCCCTGAAACAGTTCAATTTGAGGCAAAAATGTATTTTTGGGAGGATATGACACCACCTCAGATAACGGTAGAACAGGCGGAGGCTCTTGACAGCTCCCATATCCTTAGATGGAGTCACAGCCGTTATAAAAGCGCAAAAGAACTTTAAAGCCCCTGTTTAGGCGACACATTGGTGTCCATGTGTAATGACATTATTGAAAGCAAAGTAGCAGAATTAAACTACAAGGGCAATGCTTTCAAGGGCCTGGTCGTGACTTGGAACTCCCAGGATCTTACCGTCCCATCTCCTTGTTAAATTTAGATGATAAAATATTGACAAAGGATTATTGCAGAAAGACTTAAAGTGATTCTTCCATCTATTGTTCATGTTGATCAGGCTGGATTTGTCTGGTCGACATTCCGTGGTTAACTTACGTAATGTGCTTGCAGCACAGCAATGGCAGGAATCAGCTGGGAACCAGTCTGACGTTGTCATCTTGTCATTAGATGCCGAAAAGGCTTTTGACATGGTAACATCTATATGGAGGTTCTGGGTCGGTTCGGGTTCCTAGTGACATTTATTCAAACATTGCAAACTTTTTACTCTGCACCTTCGACTCAAATCAACTGTAATGGTTATTTATCACTTCCATTTCAGGTGGAATGAGGCAAGGATGTCCCCTTTCCCCACTTTTGTTTGCACTCGCCCTGGAACCCCTGGCTGTAGCTTTGGACACACTGTCTCCTTTACAGGAATCGGAGTTGGGTCATAGGAAATCAAATTGGCGCTATTCGTGGATGATATGCTTTTATTTGTAAGCAACCGGTTCCTACTATAATTAAATCTTTTAACTAGCTTTGGCTCCTTTGCGAGTTATAAAGTTATAAAGAATTTTTGCGACTGGGTTCTTTGAATGCTTCGGATTTTACCCCAATTTTGGCAGCTCTGCTTTCCAGGGCGGACACATCTATGAAATACCTTGGCATCTCCATCACCTCTCAATTTTCAGGTTTATATAAGGCTAACCTTACTCCTACAATAACTAAAATTGAACATTTATTGGATAGTTGGCAATTGTACCCTTTGTCATTGCTGGATCGCAGAGCGGTACGCAAGAGTAAAATTTTCCCCAAGTTATCGTATTTAATACAAATATTGCCCTTTCAGTCTTTCTAAGAGGAATATATACGCTTCTGCTCTAAAATTTTCTCTAAATTTATTTGTAAACATAAAAATCCCCAGGCCTCATTGGCAAAACTTCAACTCCCTCGTACTCAAGTGGGTTTAGGGATTCCAGATTTGGTAAATTTTACTAGAGCAGTGTTTTTTTTTTTTTTTTTTTTTATAGCTTCTAATCTATAACCCATGTCCATAAAGCCATTCTAACTACTCTTTAGAACTAGCTCTTTTTCTACCATACTCCCCGCGCGCACTATTGCATGCTCCTACATCATTAATTCCCCATGACATGTTGAACAATATCCTTTTTAGAGATACATAATTTTTCCTGGTTATCTGTATATTGTAAATTACAACGTAATTCCCGTAGCTCCGGGTTCACCATGTTTTGGGGAAATCCTTTTTCCCTCAGAACTTGATAACGCCACTTTTTTTACAATGGCGCTCCAAGGGTATTGCTGCTATTCGTAATATTTTTGATCCAGGTGGTACTATGCTTTCCTTTCAAGATCTCAAAGACAAATATATTTCCAATGGACAGTTTTTTTATGTACCTACAAAGCCCAGCACTTTGCATGTTCTCTCCCTCCCACTTTGCTTGGGGAGAATGAAAAAGACAACCTTGCTTCTTTATTTACTCATTTGCTACTTTAAATTATAGAACTAGATGGCTCACCTCCCTTTTATTACACCGTAATGCAACTTTTGGTTCAACTACAGTGAGTAGCTGGAAACATTTAATCCCCTCCTTGGAGGACCAGGAACCCCTCCTAAAATATTATGACTCTACACTCAGTTACCTTTCTTCTGCTTCCTTACAAGAGACCCATGTAAATATATTGCATCAAATTTATATTACGGGCCCAGAGGAAGCATACGGTTGCTGAAGAAACAGGTCAATGTCCCAAGTGCAGTTTTACTTCCGCTACTATTTTTCATAATATATGGGAATGTGGAAGGACTCAAATTTTGGGGCAAAGTAATTTTTTTTTATTTTTATAAATAACCTGTTCTCTCTGCAATTATACGCAGACCCATTGGCTTTGTTATGCTCCAATTTTGACAATTGGTCTCTAGGCCCGCATAAGACGACATTGCTACCCCTGCTTACAACTATTATAGCGGTGGCGAAAAAGGTGATAATGCAAAATTGGACGGTGAAAACTCCCTTTCTTAAGCTCAGTAAAACGTCTCCTTTTGCAATTGTTATACCATGATAGGAAAGCGACTTTACCTGAAGGGGGTCATTGAGTTCTCTAGAAAATGGAGCTTCTTTAATACTCTGGATTCACATAAGCAAGCGTCCATACCTAAATTATTTCAGGCAGCTAACTGGTATTTCTACAGACAATTGTCTTAAACTGTAATACAATTGAAGTGTAAGTGGACTCCCCCTTTACAACCCCCCCTCCCTCCCCCCACTCTTCTTTCTTCCCCTGCCTTACTTCCCTCCCCATTGTCTGGTTTTTCTTATTATGTATCAGGATTTTGGGTATCTTTATTTCAGTCATGCTGTAAATTCGCGATTTGATTATATATTAGGATATCTTATTTGTTTGTTCTTCGACAAATATGTCCTGTAAGTCTATTTTTATATTGACTTTGCGAGGTCTCTCTGCTGTAGGGGGTTTACCCCCCATTTTGTTATGGTTGTATGGGTCTATGCTTTTCTATTTCTATAACTTATGCATATTTTTTTTTTTTCCTCTCTGAAAATTTACTAAACATGTGTTTAAAAAACAAACAAAATAAACCTACATATTAAAAGAAAGGAGGGTAGTCGGATGAGTGTTAGAAAGATGACCATTACAATTGAACTTTCCATTTATTCCCCATGTCCTCTGTGCAGACATTTAAAGATGGTGAACTAAATAGGACTAGCTGGTTCTGCAATAGCCAGAGTTTAAGCAGTCAGATATTAAGTTCCTTGTTAATTCATATTTATTTTTAAGCCGCTTGGCTGCTTTACAACCTACTGTATAATTTATGCTCCCTTAAATGCCAGATTGTATAGTCTGCCAAGCAGCCAGACAATCTCAGAGCTAACTAGCTGAGCCCATCTACGCTCCTTATGATATCATGATGTGATCTGCCTAAGTGGAGGCAAATTATTATAGGTGTGCTCTATAGCATTTTGGGTATTTTACAGCGATATTGTTATATGTTTGCTGAACTTTGCTGGTCTTGTTTGAATGAACCCTTGATTAGTTTTCTCATGGATTAATAAGCCTTTAGCTACTTCTTTCAAGTCCTGTGAGTGCGCCGCCATATTCATGTGTGGAGTATTTACTATGGAGTTCTGCACCCCAAAAATGCTTTCTGCAGAAATAAGAGTACATTCCAACTATGGGTTTATGTTACACTAGTATTTTGGACCGGACATTCAATGTTGCTAGTTATTGTGCCCGGCGTTTTTTTTTTTTTTAAATCTCTGTCCCCCTACCTCCCATCTTACTCGCTTATCCGTACCACCTCCCCTCTCATCCCTCACCTGCCCCACTCCTCTCACACACTACAGTGCTACTCACACAGCCTCTTGTAAGAGGCTGAGATTTACAACGGGTTCCGACAGCTGCACGCTCTCTCTCGCCATTTTTACTAGCCCTGTGCTAGTTATGTGGAGAATCATTACAAAGACCGCTATAAATCTACTGTTTAAATGACTGCTGCTAATTACGATCTCTGCAAATCCATCTACTAAAAAAATCATCATCATCCTCAGGCACTACAGTTATACCACTAACATATTCATTGGGTCAGCGGTGTGGGATTGTGATATTTCAAATTCAAAGTGTGCACCAATTTTAGATCACAGCTGTTTTAAATAAGAGTTCTCTCATTTGCTACAAGTTGGAGTTGGAGTGGTGCTGCTGGAGTTCGATGGATAGTGTCAGTCCGAAAAGTCCACAGTGAGGTTCCAAAGTTGATAATAGCGGATATCAGTAGGGTGCTAGACGCGTTTCGTCGCGGAGAGTCTATAACTTTCTCAATAGCATGAGAAAGCCAGTGTCCCCTGTGGAATCATAGAAAAGGATTTACCGGTAAGTACCAAAATCCCACTCTCTTTCATCCACTAGGGGACACTGGAAGCTTAGTACACTGGGGACATCTCAAAGTTTTCCCCATGGGAGGGAGCGCTCCATGGAGCCTGCAGAACAAGGCGGACAAATCGTGAAGCTGAAGCCACAAACATGTCACACCTATAAAACTTCACAAAAAAAGTATGTACCGAAAAACAAGTAGCTGCACAGCACGGTTGCATGATGGAGGCACCCAAAAATGCCCCCACGACGTACCCACAGAGCATGTGAAATGTGGTGAAATAGACAGAGAAGGCCTATCGCTGCTGACATAAGCCTGACGTACAGCCAGTCGAATCCACCTCTCCAACGTTTGATTTGACGCTGGCCAACCCCTCCAAACAGCATCATACAGAACAAAAAAGCTAAAATCAGTCTTATGGAAAGACACAGTCAGAGCCAAATGAACATTGAGGGCTTTATTCAGAGGCAGCCATACGGTCTACGACCACCTCGATGTTTGTCTAGAGCGCATGCGCACGAGGGAGCCGGCTCCTTCGTGCGCATGCGTGAGACCCGCTACGACCGACAGCGCTGGTCGTAGCGGGTCTCTTTCCAAAGGGGGCGAGCTGTCGATGTTGATTGACAGCTCGCCCCGTTTGGAAGGCGGGCCGGGGGGGTGGCAGCCCAAACGGAGGCGTTCCCATGGGAACGCCTGCCGTTTGGGGAAGGCCCCACTGACATCACTAGTGATGTCAGTGGAGAGCTTCCGGCTCTGACAGAGCCAGAAGCTCTCCGGGGCTTACGACAAGTGAGACCCTACCATAGGGTCTCGTCGTAAGCCCCCATGGTCGCGATGGTCGATGACCATCGCGACCATCACCCTAGCGGTCGTTAGAGCTGTGGGTGTTAACCCACAGCCTAACGACCGAAACAGAGGCGGCCGGTCAGGATGCAAGCGGCCGCCCAGTTTCTGAGTGACCGCTTGCATCCTCCGACTGCCTCTGAATGAGGGCCTGAGTGTTCTAACAACATCCAGAGTCGAGGATACACTGGAGTCCTCAACCAAGGAAGGCACCACAATAGGCCATTATGTGGAAAGCTGACACAACCTTAGGAAGGAAAGCGGCTTGTGTCCTGAGCTCCACCCCATCATAAAAGATTAGGTATGGGGGCTTACAAGACAGGGCTCCCAACTCCGAAACCAGACGGGCCAAAGCCAATGCCAGGAGGAGAACAGTCTTCAAAGACAAATACTTGATATCTACCTTATCAATTGGCTCAAACATGGAAGACTGAGGAAACGCAAGTACCAAATTCAGGTCCCAGGGAACTGTAAATGGAACAAAAAAGGTGGCTGCACCCGCAACACACCCTGAAAAAAATTCTGCACCTCAGGTAGTAGGTCCAATTTGCGTTGAAAGAAAAGAGGAGGGCAGATATCTGACTTTTTAAAAAGGACCCTAAACGGAGACCAGCATTTAGCCCAGTTTGAAGAAAAAGCAAAAGCCTAGATAATGGCCACACCATGCTACATAAGACCACCAAATGCAGTGGTAATGCGCAGCTGTAACTGGTTCTCGCGCGAAGCATGTGGGGATAACAGATTCTGGAATTCCTTTTCTTCTCAAGATAGCGGCCTCAACAGCGACTCAGTTAAACGCAGCTGTGCTAGGTTGGAGTGTACAAAGGGACCCTGTTGCAGAAGGTCCGGACGAAGTGGTAGGGGCAACGGATCGTCTGCTAAGATTCCGAAGGTCCAAGAACCAACTCCTCCAAGGCTAGTCTGGTTCCACGAGTATGACAGAGGATGACTCGTGTTTTATCCGCTTTAGAAGATGAGGAAGTAGAGGGATTGGAGGAAATGGGTAAACCATGTCGTAGGTCCATGGAACTGTTAGCGTGTCCACTGCCTCTGCAGCCGGATCCAGAGTTCTGGACACTTATCTTGGTAGCTGATGGTTCAATTAAGATGCCATGAGATCCACCCCAATGATGTACCAAGGCTAGGAATATGTCTGGGTAAAGCATCCATTCCACAGGGTGGAGATCTTGGCGACTGATATAATCTGCTTCCCAGTTGTCCACTCACGGGATGAACACCGCAAACAGGATCACTGATTGACTCTCGGCCCACCGGAGAATCCGAGTAACTTCTCGCATCACCTTGCGACTTAGACCCTGGTTGTTGGGGCTAATCGGATCATCCGATGTAGTAGTAAGTGAGACCCTGACCCCTGGGTTAGGGAGGTCCAGCTGGAACACACGGGAGTGGAATGGTCCAAATTGTAGTGCCTCGAAGGCAGCTACCATCTTTCCCAAGAGATGGAGACAAACAAGTAAAGACACCTTCGGTTTTCGAACTAGCTGAACTAGTAACCGAATGTCCTGGGCTTTGTCTTCCGGTTGAAACACCCGCTGTGACCTTGTATCCAGGATCATCCATAGAAACTGGAGTCTGAGACAGAATTCGGTTGGATTTTTTTAAATTGATCATCCAGCCGTGCTGCGTCAGAGTCTTGTATGTTAGTAAGGCATGGTCTAAGAGAAGAGATTCCGATGGGGACTTGATCAACTGGTCGTCTAAGTAAGGAATTATGGTCACACCTGATGTTCGAAGGTACGCAATCATGACAGACATGACCTTTGTGAAGACACGGGGTGCCGAGGATAAACTGAACGACAACGCCCGAAACGGATAGTGATCGTGCAAACCGCAGGAAAGCTTGATCCGGTTCCCAAATTGGAACATGTAGGTACGCATCCTTTATATCCAGAGAAATTAGAAACTCCACCGGTTCCAAGTTCGCAATGACTAATTGTTTAATCGCTTCAAGATGGAATCGATTCAATCAGATACGGATTTAAAGACTTGAGGTTCAGGATGGGCCTGACAGACCAGTCCGGCTTGGGTACCACAAAGGTTGGAGTAGAACCCCAGACCCCATTGATGTACCGGAACCAGAACCAGCACTGACGATTTTAGGAGAGAGTGAATTGCCTTTTGCAGCACCTTGGCCCTGTTTGCTGACACTGGCAGACCCATAGTGAAGAACAGATTTGGAGGAGAAACTTCGAAAATCTATCCTGTACCCTATGGAGAGCAACCTGTGAATCCGAAGAGGTCTAGTTCCTACCTGTTGAAAGGTTTTAAAACGAGCTCCTACAGTAGGAGATCCCAGGTGGGACAGGAGACCATCATGCCACCTGTTTTTCAACTGCCTTTTGTTCCTGTCGACGTGCGACCGTCTGTGGGCGGCCTCTACCTCTGCCACCACTAGTCTGCGTGGGAGCACCCCTGGCTCTAGCCCGAAAGAACTGCGGGGCACGAAAGGAGTGAAACGTGGGACCACGTGCTGGGTATCAAGGCAGTTGAAGAGAGGAAGGTAGATTTACCCTCTGAGGCTTGGGATATACATTTGTCCAGTTCTGGACCAAAAAGCATATCACCAGTGACCTGCAGATCTTCAACCACCCACTTGGATTCTGCGTCCGCCTGCCAAGAATGCAGCCAGAGCGCTTTGCGGGCTGCAATACCAAAGCGGATATACATGCTCTGATCTGGCCGATATCCTTGGAAGCCTCGCCCAGGTAACTTGCTGATTCACGAATGTGTTCTGCTAGCAGTCATACATCTACTCTGGAGGTGCTGGAGTCCAGACCAGTTATCAGCTGCTCCGTCCAGCAGGCTACAGCCTTGTTAACCCAGGTGCTAACAACCGTTGGTCCGAGACAGGGCCGTAGCTAGGGTAGTGCGACCGATGCCATTGCACAGAGCACCACAGGTCAGGGGGCGCTGTTTGGGCCTGTCAAATTTCTGTTTATCATCATTCTCGCTTGATTATTTCATCCCCAGCAGCTCCTGGCCTCCCCTATCTCTTCCCTGGCCCTTCCCCATGAGGCCAATCCCCTTTTTTGGGTGCATTATGTCCCTTTGAAAAATGAGGGGGGCGCCAATGCTCTTTCTGGCACAGGGCACCAAAAAGTCTAGTTACGGCTCTCTTCCGAGTGCAGCAGTGTACACAGATCGTAGTGTTGTTTCCGGCTTATGATCCTTGAGTGACGTAGCACCAGGGACTGGAAGCATCGTCTTCTATGATAGGCGAGAAACGGACGCATCCACTGGAGGAGGCGTTTCCCACTTTTCCATCATAGATGATGGAAATGGATAGCTGGAGGCGAAGCGTCGTGGAATCTGGAAATGCTTATCCGTTGGCTTCCAGGCCAACGAAAGTCAGTCTTGAAGCGGTTGTGTGAAGGGAAAAAATAGACCTCTTTTGCAGTTTACCAAATAAATCAAACTCATGAGTTTCAGGTAGTATGTCCTCAGGTAAATTAAGGACCTGCCTGACCGGCCGCATTAATGGCTCCATCCCCCGAGAGCCAGATTCTAAATCTGGCGGTGCGAACACATCATCTTTCAAGACCTCGTCCAATTCACCCTCCTCATTTTCCTCCTGTGAGGGGTGTTTTTCGCCCAAATCATCCGACTGGAGTACAGGCTGTAGTGGACGCTTTTGTGACAGCTTTTGATAGGAAGTAGAGGGCATGCTACTAGTGGAACCCATAATATGTACCAGACTTGCCACTGATTTGGCCAATCCTGTCGCCCAGGAGGGTTGTGAACGAGGAGACTTGTTCAACTCTGGACGTTGACGCCCGCTAGGTCAGAGGCCCATGGAGGAGTAGATATAGTAACAGGTCTACTACTGTACAAGCATCACATAAGGTGGTACCAGTAGCATTTGGCTGCATTTGTTTGGTATTGCACTTTGAGCAAACAAACATTCTGAGCAGTTTTGGTGGCCCTGCCTGTCATGTTAGACACACAGCCCACTCACACAGAATCAGATATATACACAGGAACCAGAAGGCTAATGGGAGACAGAGGGGGAGATTCACACCCCTCCCTTCCCTAATTACTGGATTTCTGCACGCACCAGCCATTTATAACACCCCAGTGTACTCACAGCCCTTTGAAAGGATCCATTTGTAGAAGGAGTGTGCCATGTAGCCTTCTGTAAAACTGGGCCTGTACTCAGGGTGTAGGGAGGAGAGAAGCAGGCAAGAATGTGTGTCATGAGAATCAGCAGCACCACTGTGTTACAGCCGCCTTTTGCAGTGCAGGGAGTGAGCTTGTGCTGCCAAGCTCCATCCCCTTAGTCTTCCCCACGCCATGACAGCCGCCTTCCTGTGCTACGCTGCCAGCGCTGCCTTCTCAGTCTGAACCAGCGGGAGGTCGGGGACTAGTGAGAGCCTATTGGCGACAGGTAGCGGGGGCGGGAGATGCGCAGCTGGGTTTCAGAATCACTGCGCTCCCTTTAAAGACCCACAAATGCTGCGACGGTGAGGAGCTGTCAGGTGCTTTTAACAGAAGCCCTGTACACTCCTGCCTGACCACGTTGTGTGTATGTGTATAATAATTATATCTATTTTTTTTTTTTTTTTTTTTTTTTTAAAAGCTATTAGTGTCCAGCTCCTTGGGCACTTTTTTCTAAACGGAGGGCTGGTAGGCAATAGAGGGGCAGGAGCTTCACACTTCTAAATTATTTAAAGTGCCAGCTCCAACAATCCACGCCTCTATACCCAGTGTACTAAGCTTCCAGTGTTTTCTAGTGGATGAAAGAGAAATATGGGCGATGAGACAAGGACATGAAATGCACAAATACACTACATCAAATTTTGTGACCGTATGGAAACAAAGTTGTGCATTAGAGTTGATAAGCCTTCATAACAAAGTGCCATATTAGATGGGCCCCCAGCTGAAATAACTGGCCACTCCTATGTTAGCTGAATAAATCACATCCTAAAAGGCAGCTACAAAATATGTTACTTTAGCACTCAGGCGACTCATTTATAAAGGTGAAATTGTCCTAGATATGGAAGAGTCATTAACATAGCTCAACAGTGTATTATAAAGCATTTCTGGGGGCGTTTTATTCACACATTAAAGATTTAGCCCAGATAGTATGGAAACAGGTCACTAAACACAAAACAGCACATGTCAATCGTAGGACATTCTCTCAGGGCAGGTTACATTAGGATTTGGAAGTGTAACAAATAAGCTTAGAAATAGGAGCAGCAGATTAATATGTAAATGACCTTGTCGCTTCTAAAGGTTTACCATCATTTTACATTTATCATTTTCATTGGCAGTACCTCTCTGCAAATGGATAGTCACTTCCGAGGGCACCACCTAGATTGTTGCCTACCATGAAGACATGCACCCAACTATATACAGAAACACACATTGGTGTGACATTGTGCTTCTAAAGCAGGGTGCGCGCACACACACACACACGCCATCACAGATATTGGCAGTAATTGCAGTATAACCATGGGCTAGGGTAAAAAAGCAAAAAGATTCTCTAAATGCCAGAGCAATGACAATATGAGATGTGAAAGACAGCAAAATATATGTGAAGGAAATAAGAATATATAGAAAGTCAAAGGACACTCAGGTTAAAAGAAAAAACATATATGTCTGAAGACCGGCACTTATATACCAATCATATAAAAATTAAATACCATTTATAGAGAAACAGATGTGCATAAAAATCATATATCACATTTATTATCTATACACATAAAATCATAAATGTATAAAAAAAATTGGAGACATCTCTTTCAATACAACATTAGAGCATTAACGATATTCAGTGCCTTGTAATCTTTCCAGCTGCTAGGAAGTCACTCATTGGATGGTTATTTTGGGTACAGGCTGTAATTGTAACAAGACATCAGGAAAAAGTTATGTGCAGTAAATATTTACCAAGTGGAACAATCTTGGTATGGCAGTCCAGTGTAGGTAAAAGTGTGGAGGATTTATAAAGTCCCTGCCTCTGCCGTCTCCCATTATACACAGTAGTGAATGAGAAATGAGAGGGCAGGCAAAATGGATCTCAGAAATAAGAAAAGAATAGCATCAGGACACCTCCATGTCTGTCTGCCCTGTTGCTGCTGCAGCGCAGGACAGCAAACAGTGAGGACCACCAATGAGAGTGCTGCTGGAAGAATACTTGTACAGCCAAGACCCAGAGAGTAGGTGTGGGGACTCCCTGTGCATAGAGGGAGCTCCCTCCCAGAACACTGGACAGCTGTTTCGTCTATAGCTTGATCACGTATGCAATAACCCACTATGGACTTTGTCCTTCTCTGTTTGTTTTTAGTGTACTGCATACATGCCTACACCCCCGAAAGTCACGGGAGGCTCCCGTTTTTCCGGTAACCCCCCCACACTCCCGGCCTTGTATACACTTCTCCCGCATCCCGCCCATTTCCTAGTGAAATGGGCAGAATGGGGAGAAACTTACCTAAAATCTGCAATCCGGTGTTATGGGGCGGGGCTTAATGACGCAATTCTAGTATAATGGAGTCATTTAGCCCCGCCCGCTATTAAAATAGGCACGATTTGTGGGAGGGGCGGGGCCCAATTACGCAAATGGTCCGGCCCCACCCCATCACTGCCTCTCCCCAGGCTTCTCCTGGGGAGGGCAGATTAAAAAAGTCGGCATGTATATAGTGTACTGTAGGTCACAATATACTTAATAAAATGTAATGTCATAGACCATGTAATATGCTGTGTGTGCCCCACTTTAGAAGCACTGGTCACACCTATGTGCCTTTCTCTGTATGTTTCAGTTTGGCTTCTGGGAGCACCCTGCCTATTTATATACTTTCGGGTATCTTCATAAGGTGATAGACCTAATAGGATGACATATCCCCCTGTACACGCACCTGACTATAGCAGATATTTTAAATTCCATTGGATTTAGTTAGCACTGGATGATTTACAGGAAAGCAGGGAGCTATTTGGGTTTCTAGAGTGTCCTCTAGGATTTCCCATGTTCAAATACCTCTAAATTAAACCACACATTCCACATCATTACACTTATAATATAGTTTTCTTTATTTTTTTAATATTATATTTGCTGGTAAGTGGTAAAAGTAATTATGGCAGTCAGCAAGACTTGCTTGACTGTTGCTACACAGTCATTTTTGCTTGTGAAATGCAACTTAGGGGTAAATTTACTAACCTGCAGTTTATCAAAGAAGATGATGATCTGCGGCTTTAACTGATGGATTTAAAGTAGCAACAGAAATCAATGCTATTTCTGTTGCCGCTTAAATCCATTGATCAAAGCCGCAGACCTTCAGCCGCTTTGATAACCCGCAGGTTAGTAGACCTAGCCTCTTGTCTCGCACCCTGCATATGTAATCCTGCCAATGAACAGTAAAAGGATATATAAAACAAATTTTTGTGTTATGTCATTTCATGGTTTGTTTTGGGTATAGAGGCATTAGACAGGCAAATAATGGATTCCTGCATTGTTCTTTAAAGTACTTACGGCTTTCTCCAAAAGGTTAAGTGTTGGTAAGTGCAAGGCTCTGGTGTGAGACGATTTCCAATCCACAGGCATTACATTGCCATAATTATCAGTCAAAGCATTCCAAATTCTATAGCGGGGCAAACAAGACATTTTTTGCATTAATATGTATTCCATGACTTTAGACGAAAGTGCATTTTTGTATTATGTAAAAATACAGCCTGGTAAAACAAAATACATATTTTTAAATAAAATTTGTCAGGTTTACAGAAGACACTATGGGGCCGTTTAAATTCAGCGTGCTGTTCATATTGCCGGGAGGGAGCTCCCAGAGCTATTCAATTCAGTGCTCTGTTAGGTCAACTAAATGATCTCTTCTCGCACCCTCCGGTGCTAACAGCCTTGCGGTCAGCACTTTAGTCAGAAAATGGCGGTTCACGCAACTTAACCTGGGTGTTTAGTCGTGACAACTATCATTCTCCGATTGAACAGCTTATGGACCAACGTTACGGCACTATACAACTCCCGCTGAATTGAATCGCCTCCAATGATAGACCAGACACTGATTAGTATCATATTAATACATTCTGTGCCCATGTTCTGTGCAAAGTAACAGTTGAATTTTCTACCAATTACGATGTTTCAGGATATAGAGTCATAAAACACGGCGCGCCCGTGCACTGTAACACAATCTTTAAAGAAAAAGGTTTAATTTGATCACAGATCAGACTTCTATAATATCAGCAATGATGAAACTGCTCTGTGAGAGCTACCGGCTAGGCTAAGTGAAGTATCACTGTAATAGTGGTGTGTGAAATAAACGGTAGATCACAGCAGAAGCCTGGCTGTAACAAAGCAGAGCTTTGGCGGGGTATCATCATTGCAAACAATCTGCTGAAGTCTGCACTGCAGGGAAATAATTACATCACTGGGAGCAAACATATGACACTCAGCAATTTCAACAAATGCCTTCTCAGCTCGAATGCCGCAAACAGCATCCATTTCAGGCTGAAACACAATGAGTCAATACACGTTCTAGGCTACAAAACCATGCTTCATCGTTCTCATTGCTGGCACTCCCAACATAACTTCAAATACACAGGAGGGAATGTCCTTGGATAACTTCATTTTCAGATTTCACTTTATAACAAGTGGTTTCTCTCAGCTCATACATTACAATTCTGAAGGATTTCAATCAGGCCTCTTTCTCTGCTATTTTTTCTATCTCAGTGCAGAGTGATGAGGTCCTGTCAGCTCTCCCGATTTCAGCTTCTCTCCCCCAACAAGCACAAAGTGATCACTTATTTTACACCAAAAAGGGCTGGCTAACAAAAAGTAACCTTATTAATCATTGCTGCTTTTAGAATGGCGACTGACTTTTTATAAATAGCATTACCATTAATAAGGACCAATAAGCCTACATGTTGGATAAACCCAGATCCCACCACCTCCACTGTAGAGAGAGTCTGGTTGGTTTAGAAGATGGAAAGCATTTCTGCATTCTCTAACATATTGGTGAAATATTCTATAATCTGGTTCTCATGACTCGGCTACTAATGTGGCTACCCCCCCCCTATTCACTGGTCTATAATTTAGCGGGGGCATCTGTGCAGAGTCCAGTCTGCTCTATTTAAAGCCTCCCTGTCTGCGCTGTTCTCACTCCTATTTTTTTCCATTCTGTACCCGTCTCACCAGTCTCCTTAAAAAAAAAAAAAAAGTAAAAAACTAATGCTGGCCATACACCTGCACGACCAGCAAACGTTCCGATTCAGCATCCGACTCCCCGGAGCTCCCTGGCAGTCCCGGCGGCATGTTTGTTGTTTTTCTTAGCACTGGACCTGTCGTATGATCGATCCTGTGCCTCACGCGCTCATTAGGGAAACAGTCATCGAAATTACTTGAATTGCGGCACGATGGATCACATGAACAAAATAAAACTGCAAGATCTGCACACGATAGGATGGAACATATGGGCTGCACATCTGGATCATAAGATCTGATTATAGGAGCTGCAGTAGCGCGCATCGGATCTCATCTTACTGGAAAAAAACAAAAACCAACAACATGATTTTCACAAGATCAATCATATGACTTGTCGAAAATCGGGCAATCGGCCCGAAATCGTGCAGGTGTATGGCCAGCATAAGGCTAAAGTACGAGCTGCCTTGTAGAAGACAACAATAAATTAATACTGATGTTTTTACATTTTAATAAGGTCAGTCACGCTTCCTTAGTCACCTAAATCTGGCCTGTTACAAGATCACCCAAAGTCTCCGATTTTCCCAACACAGAAAGACAGTCATACTTTTTCCATTGTCGCTTTGCAGCAGAGAGCATATACCAAGCAAGACGGCACAAGCTGTATGTATCCAACTTCCAGCCACATTAAAGTAAGAGCTGGACATGATGCTAGTGAAGACGTACTAGAGGTGGACAGGCTTCTGGAAGGGGGAGGGTGGGGGCACTACAACATGTACTGGCGCAGGGCAGGCCACTGGGAGATGGCAATGTACTGGACCAGGGAGGATGGTTAGAGGCAAAGTACTAGAACATATGTTCCTTTACATCCCCATTGCACAGTCTCCCAATGGCACAATCAAATCTTTCTAAAAAAATAAATAAATTAGAGATATATATATCTCAAGGTGTGTCCACACTCACGTTTTTATAATTAAAAATGTGCTGGGGTGGCTGCCCAAAAGAGACCTCCAGGTCCTTTTATCTAAATTTCAAAAAAAGGGGTGAACTCACCAGTCTTCTAAAAGTCCTTTATTCCAACAGTGAACAGTATAAACAGGATCAACGTTTCGGTCCCAGCCGTGGACCTTTGTCTTGACAAAGATTCACGGCTGGGACCGAAACGTTGATCCTGTTCACTGTTGGAATAAAGGACTTTTAGAAGACTGGTGAGTGCACCCCTTTTTTTTAAATAAATATATATATTTTTTTTATTTTTTTTTTACTGGAAGCTCCTTTATAAAAGCCATTTTCTTATATTGTAAGTTCTAAACATTTAAGTTCCCCAGGGACACCCAGATGACTGCTGCACACCCTTGCCTACCCTCGCGCATTTCGCAGGAGCTTGCCGCTTTAAGGTGGAAGCTCCCGCTACTCCGGAAAGTAAAGTTAATCCCCAGTTTCCCCACTGCCAGAATTCACTCACATGGGGTATTATTTACAACAGAGAAACACCAGCCCACAGAGCACATGGACAGCAGTGACTCTTACCCACAACCCCAGGACCTGCATTATGCAGTATCCAACCCTGATCTCCCGTTAATGCCGGCACCCCACCTTCTGAATATTAATAGATACGCCCATGGGTAAATCTAGACACGCCCTTTGGGCAGAGCATGGCACACCCCCTCGATGGCACATACTACCACCTACTATAATCTTCCTGAAACTAATTTTCAAAAGTAGGAAAGTATTCTGCTGCAGTAACATCTAAACTTTCAAATGCCTTTAAATCACAGTAACTGCAGCATGACTCAGATCTTCTTCTTTCAGAAAATACCAGAGAGTCTGCTTTCTAGTGACTCTGAAAAAATAAATCAATAAATATTTGGTTTACTATAAAAGGTACTTTGTAGTCAGCAGAAATGGTGCAAATTACTGTGCACACAGATCTGTACATAAGGGCCCAATTCAAAGATTGATCCTGTACACAGGTGCTGTGCGAAAAGATGCAAATGCCACCAGGATTTGTATTGAGACGTCCACTTGCAGTGTCTCCAGTCTTGTATAAAAGACGCAACCATCGGACGCACATCGATTGGACTTTTTGAGTAACCCTATGGTCACGCAAAATGGCTAACAGAACTAAGATGCCTCTGTCTTAACAACTGCGTACAGGATTGCAGATGCAGGCTTACTCCCCCAAAACAGATGCAACATGCCTGCGTTTGAGTCGCCACCCCCCACCCACAAATGGTCCCTGACTGTCAACCACTTTGCGATTAAATCCTTTCTGCATCTGCGATCACAGAACCATCGCAGCACAGGGGCTGCGCAACTCAGTCACATGTGCAGTTACAAAAAAAAAACAAAAAAAACCATCAGCCATTTGCAAAAACATCGGCTTGGTGTCCATCTCTGAATCAGGCCCATAGTTAGTAACTGCTGTAGCTTGAGGAAAACCTACATGTAGATTCTCTACTTCGGGCCAGATTCAGAGTTGTACGCAAACTCGATGGTTTATCTGTGTTCTCTATTTCTATTGCATGCTAGACAGGCATGTCATACATTATATGTAACAGAGAAAAAAGAAGACTCTTGGTTTGGGGCACTCTTAAGGAACATTGAATTTATTTAGAACGTCACTTTTAATCAGTTTATTCTCTACCGAGTTGTCCTCCTGTATTCAGTACGTCGATAATTGGCGCCCTAATGGCTATAGTTTAGGACCTTTACATATGAGTGTATATAGCTTACTCTAACCATTCACTCCTATAGTTCTGGGGTTTTTTTGTTTTTTTTTTAAGAGGAATTGTAAAGGAGCATGGTGAATTATTTTCCTAATATTAGTCTCCTACTTGAAATGTATTTATTTAATCGTTTAAATAATTTTTCTAGGTCCCCCTCAAGTATTGGCCCTGGGTAGAATGACCCAGTTTCACATCACAAATAGATGGTATTATGGATTTTTTACCTTGATTGTACGATAAGGTCAAAATAATTAATATTGATTCATAGTGCTATTGTATGTATTTGTAAACTTCTACTGTACAAGCATAAATTGCTGCTGATCTAAATTCGGTTTACAGCTGACATATAAACAATATTTATCATGGGTCTCCACTTAGAATCCACAATGTGACATTTTCTACCTGTAGATTCCAACCGATATGATGGAGGTTTTTACCAGCACAAATCTCAGTGGTTATTCGTTCAAGCCGACATTTTCTAGCCACCATCAGTTTATGTTTTACAATACTAATTTGACAGATTTAGGAGTAAATTTACTAAAGGTCGATTTGCAGCACGATTGGAGGAGTGATTTAGCACTTCTCAAATTGACTCAAAATCGCATGCAGTGAAAACCATTTTTCACTGCATTTACTATTAGTCGATTTGTTTTGCGAAACAAATTCAACTTGAGTTGGTTTTGAAGAGTGTGATTTGCTGTTCGATTTGGCAAGTTCATGTCCAAATCGAAGGGCAAATCACCCTTCAAATCCCAGACACAATGAACTGCTTCATGCTTTCACTTTCATCAGGAGCAGTTCATTGTCACACAGATACATGCAGACATCAGTGAGATGCCTGCATGTATCTGCCTAGAAAAAGTGTCTAAATAGTCAAATTTAAAAAAAAAAAAAAACCCGGGAGGTCACCCCCTAAATCAGAACCAGCCCTGGACTACTGAAACCCAGTTCTGGTTGACTAAGTACAGGGAAAAAATTACGTAGGGTCTCCCTGTACTTAGTACAACCAGCACAGGGCTATGGGAAGCAGAGCTGGTTCTGGATTTACAGGGAAAAATTTGCGTAGGGTTCCCCTGTAAGATCCAGAACCAGCCCTGGACCCTTTCTAACGGGGGACTGATGCCACAGCCAGGGGAGCCCTATCACCGGGCCCCCCAGCCGCAGCATCAGCCCTGACCGTTAGTCAGCCCAGGCCAGGGATCCCTGGGAAGTTGGAGACCCCTTCAAAAAAAGGGGTCTCCCTCTCCAGGGCACCCTTAGCCTGGCCTGATAGCCCGGGGTTATCCCCACCACCCCTGGGTGGTGGGTTGATTGTGACAGTGTGGTGTAAAAAGAGATATAAATAAACATTGTCTTTCCAGTAGAACTGCAGGTCCCAGCAAGCCTCCCCCGCATGCTGGTACTTGGAGAACCACAAGTACCAGCATGTGGGGCATTAAGGGCCCACTGGGACTTGTAGTTCACCTGTAAAGAATTGTCCCAAGAAACACACACACACCCCTTACAAGTATAACTTTAATACATACATACACACACTCACACAATACTCACCTATCTTACCTCCAGTGGTCCCCTTCTCCATGGGTTAAAATAATAAACGAAAAAAACGAACCCTTGCATTAAGGAGTAATCAGTCTAACCAGACTGATTACTCCTTCCCGAATGAAGCGCACAGACACGGCTTCATCCTTTGAAGCTCAGTGTCTGTGCGTTCATTGGCTGAGAGAGGTCAGGCCCCGCCTCTCAGCCAATGAACGGTTCCTCCATTGTACTCAATGGTGGGAGCCGCAGGGTTACTAAAATTTATCCTGTGGCTCCCACCATTGTCTTTAATGGAGGGAGCCGTTCATTGGCTAAGAGGCGGGGCCTGACCTCTCTCAGCCAAAGAACGCACAGACACGGAGCTTCAAGTAACAGCATGGAAGTCAGTACACTCAGGGCTGGTGCCCGGATCAGAATGGAATGGAAGACGATAGTTTTGTCTGTTACAGCTTCCTCACTTGCTCCTTGATGATGTCTTACATTAATCAGTTTCCTTTCCCATAAAAAAAAGCCTGGGTAATGGTAAATAACAGTATACAAAGACCAGTAGCCTGCCGTTAACATCACTATTAAGCAGCCGGCAGTCATTAAAAAGGTCTCATCTAGAAGAGGGCATATATGTGCGTGAGACCATATGTACAGAAAAGCTGTACGGCCAGGGGGGAAATAGCAATATTTCAATTGATATGAAAAAAATAAATAAAAGCGGTCCAGCATTCGTGGCCTACATACATGAGCAGCTAATATATACCCTGCACATAAAAAAAATAAATTTGCACCCCGTGCATTGCCACATGGTTTGTCCAGGTGCACAGTAGATGCATACACATGTAAAGATTTTCTGTCCAACCATCCAACTAGTTGATTGGTTGGAATGAAAATCTGGTAATGTATGGGAGTAAATGATGATCAGCAATTTGCTCCTAAATGCCAGAAAACAGATGAAAATGTCCGTCAGACAAGTTTGTTAAATGTTTGATCTAAACAATTTGTTCAAACAGTTTTTGTCCATTTTCCGGCGTTTGGGAGCAAACTGCTGATTGTCATTTGCTTTCATACCTTACCAGATTGTCATTCCAACCAATTAACTAGTTGGACAGAAAATCTTTACGTATGTATGCAGCTTTACTTGCTCTTTTTTTGCTTTACTCCCAACTCAGAATCAGACCCTACAGTATATGAATCTGAAAACACAACATCGAGGAAATAGTATGCAACACAGGAATACTCATGGGTCTCGTGCCATAAGGCGTGAAAAAAAAAGATAAGTGTAGGAGGACACAAGTACATTCGTTTTGAGATCTGGGATTTAATTGCAAGAAGTTATTTCTGGATGCTTATGTCCCCTTAACAAATAGTATAGGGACCCTTTTAATGTGGCTGTTCTGCCTGATTGCGGGACAACTAGATCTGCAAATGCTGACCTAAATTCAGTTAGATCTGTGGTCAAACCAGAAATGTTACTAAAAACCACTGCACTGTGGATTGCTGAAGTAGCATCACAATAAACATTGCTCTTCATCAGTGGTCACAATAAACATTGCTCTTCATCAGTGGTCACAATAAACATTGCTCTTCATCAGTGGTCACAATAAACATTGCTCTTCATCAGTGGTCACAATAAACATTGCTCTTCATCAGTGGTCACAATAAACATTGCTCTTCATCAGTGGTCACAATAAACATTGCTCTTCATCAGTGGTCACAATAAACATTGCTCTTCATCAGTGGTCACAATAAACATTGCTCTTCATCAGTGGTATTAATAAAAAGTCTAAAATAATCCAAAGTAATCTTCATGTTTATATGAGACATGACGTGAAATGCTTTGTTTAGCAATTAGGTAAACAATGCAAGAAAACACTGGAAAGCAACAATTAACAAGACAACATTAAAGACAGAAGGCACAAGCAGGATTAGTATTTATATGGAGTTGTGTAGATAGAAACACAGAAACAAATATCACTAGAAAAGGGCATTGGATGCAAAGATCATATACCGCCTAGCAGTTAAATCAATGATAACTGCATTGCATTTTAATAGGGATATATAACAAGCTCAGGAAAAAAAAAAAAAAAAACACAATAATCAATGACAGTAGCAAACAATTCTGTCATCAGGAGCTGGGTGCACCAAAGCACTGACAGACAGCAGCACTGCAGCAACTAGGAAACACACACTAAAGGAAAGAGAATCATCAGTACAAAGAGGAACTCCATAAGATCAAAAGATCTAAACACTTTATGATGGGTACACACTGGGCAATATTACTGAGCGACTGCACGATTACGACATCGTAATCGTGCAATCGCTCAGTAATCGAGCACTTTAATGTCGGAAACGGCCAGCGATGCGCACTCCCGCTGGTCGTTTCCGACATTGTCCATCGCCTGAACATGCAGCACAATCGTCAGGTTGCTGCATGTTGGGGAATGGGGGAGAGAGCCCGGCGCTAAACGATATCGTTAATGATATCGTTCAGCAGCTGTGCTCAATGTCATGAACGACATTGAGCACAGCCTGCCGGGGACACACTACACGATATCGCTCAGGGAGCATATCGTCTAGTGTGTACACACCTTAATATGGCACCCAACCCCTCACCTTCAGGGACGTACTCATGCCACTTAGAGCGGATGGTATTGGACAGCTGCAATACTGTCCAGCAAATACTTAAATGCTGCAGGATGTGTCTATAGGAAGCTGCATCAGATCACCATTGCGACCTGGCAGCAATACCGGCCAGTATGAGTAAGCTTCAACTTACTTTGGCTGGCAGCTTGGAGGCCAGGAAACCTGGGTCCACCGACACCGACCTTGGCCTCAGCACTCCCGGAAAAAGGGGGCGACATACCCACATTTCCGGGAACGCAGCCCAGGCACGCCCCCGCCCAGTCCCCCAAACTGTGCAGTAGGTCAATCATGCTGCAGCTTGGAGGGGGATCTGCGAGTAAGATCACAGAACCCATTCTGCACATGCGCAGACCCAAAACAATCGGATTATTAGGTAAACCATCCTATTTACATACAGTAATAATCTGAATCCAGTCCCTAAAACCACTTTACTGTCTCAGATATAATTTGTTTCTACCTCGCTAAACCCCCATTTGCCCTCCTCTTAATGCAAATACTTTGAACATGAATTACAAGAGCTCCTTATTTTTTTTTAACACACCATCATCTTGGCAAAGTTTTATTTTAGAATTTAAAGGACAATAATCTGTTTTTATGAGGGAGGCAAATTCAAATAATCTTGCCGAGCAATCTCTTAATGCAGAATGTTGGTGGTGAAAACACTGGCAGAAAAAAAAAAAACACAAGTTAAAAACCCTTATTCCCGTCTTTTTTTTGTTTTCAATAATAATTTTTTATTGGCTTAAAAAGAGCATACACAAATATTACATAGTGTCTTTTGAAATTACAATCATAAAACAATAAGGTAGAACAGCTAATAAGACACTGGGCCTGATTCAGAGCCGGACGCTCTGACCAGAGCGCTCGCTCTGAATCAGGGCCCTCCTCCCTGAAAATGGAGCAGCCTCATGGACGCTCGCATAGTTGTGGGTTACCACCCACAGCTATAGCGAGCGTCCATGATGATGGTCGCGATGGTCAAGACCATCGCGACCATCGGGCTTGCGACGAGACCCTGCGGTAGGGTCTCGGTGACCGCAAGCCCTGGAGTGATTTTGGCTCTATCAGAGCCAAAATCACTCCCACTGACATCACTACTGATGTCAGTGGGGCCGGACTCAGATGGTAGGCGTTCCCATGGGTACGCCTCAGTCTGGCAGCCACACCCCTGGCATGCCCACCAAAGGGGGCGTGCTGTCACTCACCATCGTGAGTCATTATTCGGGTCTCGCGCATGCGCAATTCGGCACCATCGATCCGCTTGCGAGCGTCCTGCGCTCGCGAGCGGGTCTGAATCAGCCCCTCTATTCAAAGGAGCCATCAGTTATTTAAATGTCCTTTTAACCACTTAACTGACTAATTTTTTTTTTTTTAAAACCGCTCCAAAATTGTCGTTTTATTTTTTATGATTGAATTAGGTCAAGAACATCTTTTTAAAACGATTCCAACGCAATTTTTGTTTTTTAAACACCACGTACCATAAAAAAAATTTATGGTATACTGAAGTGTTGGCCATTGACAGCTGTACCATTGATGGCCGATGGGTTCAACCATCGATAGTTTGAGCCCATATATATATATGCTGCTTCTGTCGTTCTGTTACAGGTGAATGAGCTGCCGGCTCCCCGGGGACAGAGCAGCAGCTGCTGCTTCTGTAGCTCTGATGTCACCGGCAGCCAGTGCCGGTGATGGAAGGGGTAGGAGAGCCGCCGGCTCCCCGAGAATAGAGCGGCAGCTGCGGCTCCTGTAGTTATTATGTCACCGGCAGCCAGCCAGTGATGAAAGGGATGAGAGAGCCGCCGGCTCCCCGGAAACAGAGCAGCAGCAGCGGCTAACAAGCCGCCGCTGCTGCTTCTATTAGTCAAAGCCATGTCGAGAACAAGGAGGTGGCGGTCCCGCTGGCTGCCCAGGCCGGAGATACAGCAGGGCAGCCGTGCAGAGAGGGGGGGTGGTCACGCCCGCTGCCCGATCACTGCTGGCCACAGTGATCGGGGCACACAGGGGTAGTATCAAGTGATGCAGAGGGACCTGCAGGTCCCTCTCACATAGACGGCTGCGGGAAGATCAGCTTCCCGCAGCCGCACTGTGAGCATTTTGGCTGGTCGTATCAGATACGACCATAGCATGTAAAGCCCAGTCTGGTATGGTCGTATCTGATACGACTGTGCCAGGCAAGTGGTTAAAGGCCCCCATACATCAGCAATCAATTGTGGCAATTCTGCAATTTGCAGATGATAGTGTATAAAAATCTGCAATGTATGAGCTTCACAGAGTGCAGATTTCAACCAAAAAGGGATTGGAATTGGTAAATCAGATTGTCCAACATGTTGGATTTCACAGATCGATTGAGGCTGTAAATTGCTAGTGTATGGACATGATCAGCAGATCTGCAGACCGTTACTAGTAAAGTGATGGGCCTTTCAAGATTATGAAAATCTGGTTGCAAACACAGATCTGCCAAACCCCCGGGCCCTGCAGTGCAGACCGCGAGGGCGGTCCACATTACAGAGTAACAAACAAACACACAGCCGCCAGCGGCAGCTGTAGGTTTGATATAGCTGCCGATGAGAGTCTGTCAGACTCTCATTGGCTGCTGCGTTGTCCACAGAGTGAGTCGGCTAGAGCTCACTCATGAGCTCCGCTTTCCGGCTCACCCCGCAGCAGGTTGGGAGAGAAGTCATGATGTCTCTCCCATTGTGCAGAGCAGGCCTGGAGGAGCGGACAGCAGCGGTCGTTGGCAGGAGCATGGATCAGGTAAGTTACTTTTTTTTTTTTTTTAAGGGGCACTGCATAGGTGGGGGTGGCCGCTACTGGGGACACTGTATGGGGGGGCCACTACTGGGGCACTGTACATGGTGGGGCCGCTACTTGGGGCAATGCATAGTGGAGACTACTACTGGGGTCACTGCAAAAGGGAGACTACTATTGGGGGCACTGTATAGGGGGGGGGGATTACTACAGGGGGCAATGCATAGGGGGGGACCACTTCTGGGTGCACAGATTAAAGGGACACTACATAGGGGGACCACTACTGGGGACACTGCATAGGGGGCGTGGCCGCTACTGGGGCACTGTATAGGGGGGGGGTTACTAGGCCACTGTATAGGGGGGGGGGCGCTACTAAGGGCAATGCATAGTGGGGACTACTACTGGGGGCACTGCATAGGGGGACTATTACTGGGGGCACTGCAGCGGGGTACCCAAAGCATATTCTTGCATCTTGCACCACCACACTAGTTCGGCCGATGGTGGCTTTGCTTGTCCGGGGTTTTTTGGCTGCAGAGGGCTGGTCTTTCTGGGGGTTGGTTGCCTGGAGAGGCAGATTAGCTGCTCAATAATGTGGCTGTGGGAGGGTGGTTAACCTGGGGTAGCCAGTTAGTGGTGTGGCCGTGGGGGTTGGTTGCCTGGGGCGTAGGTGCTCGGTAATGCTGCCCCGGGGGAGGGGAGGGAGGGGGGTCTGGTTCCTACACTTTCATCCTGGATCCTCGGTTTTAGAAAAATTTGTCAAACCCTGCTGTAATGTACGGGCACAGATTGCTAGATTGGGAAATCCTAACATCGGGCAATAAATCTTCAAAATTGTTCAATTGTGGTTTTCCGATTGCTGATCTATAGGAGCCTATATTCCTGATATCTACATTGTGGGGACGACAAAATTCGTTATTTTATAAAGCGGCAGAAAACCTAGATTTTACCAAAAAAGAACAATTTCAAGTTAGCATTAGCTTAATTTGCAGATAGTGTCTGGTTGAAGGCAGGGAGCCTTTGCTGGAACAAATCACCGTGCCCGCCTACGCAAATTAATTCCTCCTTTCGCCTGGGCTCCCAGAGCAGCCTCAGCATGATAAATAGTGTGATACACCGCTATGTATCACTGGTATATTCAGCAGTACTTAATGATAGTTACTGCAGCTTAACCAGCAAAGGTAAATATACCTCTAACATTCCCCAACACAAAAGAGTCATTAGAGAGATCTAATGAGCCAAGCAACAATAGTACTTAGTAGCCAAGAAACTTAACACATCAAGGAAGTGAAAAAGGCAAGAACAGATAAATGGCAAGACTCCTTTAATAAATTAAGCAGTAGATATAAATAGCATTCCCACTAGGTTGTTTAAGCTAGAACAGCCTGCCGGGTGCCATACCCACCCATGAGCCAGTGTCCTGAGGGTAGTGAAAATTGCGTTATAGCGATTACCGGCGGTGAATACATGCCGAGCGCATCTCGGGGGCAGCCCGGCATGTCCGTAAGTGCCGGGCATTCCCCCAAGAGTGATGAAAAGGGGGCACATCTTAAAGACATGCCCCCTTTTCTCATGTCCACGCTCCCATTTCAGACACGCTCGCACTTTTGTGCCCTTTCTCTAGCTCCAGCACCCAACCTTGAGTGAACACTATATAAACGTCGTAATGAAGATGCTAAAGGGCTTTATATCCCTGCACTTTAATAAAAAGGTATGGGATATTTTATATGACCACCACCGGGGAAAAAGAACCCCACAGAAACAGTATTGTATAGATAGTAAAATAACAATGCAATAACATAACATACACTGTTACTATGTATCTGTTTTATTGTATTTGCTGTGCTATATACGGTTGTAAATTGTAAAATATGCTGTAAGGAGGAACTCTATATCCGTATAATGCGGGGGAGCTGTGCTTAGCCTAGCTTAGGGCCAGTACGTTTATTGCCCTCGTCATTCATGTGGTTCTTAAAATCCTTCTGTTGGGTTGGGTTGGGGGGGGGGGGGGGGGGGGGGAGTTTAGTTGGTGTTAGTTAGCTTAAGGGGATAGGAAGGGTATTTTCTCTTTTAAGGGATCTAATTATGCCTGGGTTAGGGTTAAGCCATACTGGGTGGAGGTTATGGGGAGGTTTGATTTAGATTTATTTACTTTGGGGTATATGTATGTTTTTGATATTTGGATAAATGTGGACGCTTTTTATTATGATATTCCATGTTGCTTTGTTATGGGATCCTTATATAAAGATTGGTAGTGCTGGGGTATCTATTATTTAAGGGGAGGAACAAGGATTATATACTGTACTTCTTATCTCCGGACTCACTGGCTTGAATGGCACCTTCAAGTCATTTTTGTTTAAAATGTTAGGTTAAAAAGAGTACTCAACATATCCTGATATTTATGTATCATATTCTATTCTTGTGTCCATTGCTATATGTTTCTGCCCAACGTATGTTATATGTGTTTTCACATCTGCCTTAATTCAAATATTCTGCATTTTCTATTTGTTGTTGGGTGTTAGTTCAAAAATTCAATAAAAGAATATTCAATTTAATAAAAAAAAAGAAAGTAAGTGAGACCTGCCAAAATTTGTCAATTAAAGCAGATGAATGGTGAATTGAGAAAGGTGAAATATCAATAATGGGCAAACAAAAAAAAAAAAAGTGCATGACGAAGATTGACCGGGGCACACATCACTAGTCATAGTTTTGAGTGAGAGGTTTTCAATCATCCTACCTTTAGACCCGACCTTGCTCCAAGCTATTTTCTCCTTTTCAACTAAGCTCAAAAAGAGTTCCTGGACGGAAATGTTTTGGAATAGATGAGTTGAAGCTTGCAGTCAACAACTGGTTCAATGGACTGGAGGCAAGGGGATTCTAAAGCTTGTGGACAGATATGATAAATGCTTAAATGAATGAGGTGAATATGTGGAGATATAGACAGATATGCCTACAGTGTTTTTTTTTTTTTTTTTTAAATAATGTTTTTTTATACAGCCAAACTGTCTTTACTTTCTGGAATATACATGTATAAAACTATTTTTTCCAAAAAATGCCTTCAAAATTTTTTTTTTTTTTTTTTAAATAGTCAGGTTATGTAAATAATTTTTCAGTAAAATTGTATTAACAAATATGCACATTTGTTAACATACTGAATCAGGTTTAAAAAGCTAATAATGACATAATTTTTGGAAAAAAAATAATTGGGGAACAGTTTTATGAAAAAAAAACCATTAACCAGTTAAGTGGTTAAATCCTGGCGAGTTTGTGGTCTGCAGTCTTAAGCTAGACGACTTGCAAATTATGTGATGTAGTCAATGATTTCCCTTGAACTCTGGGGCAAACGATCTAGTACACACTGTGCAATCCAACAAATAACCAAACAATATATCTTGCATCGTTTGGTGGTTAGATTGTTAACTATATAATGCAACCATATCGCCTGGTCGTTTGGTAGAGCATACACACTGCACGATCTGCGGGGAATCGTCAAAGAGATTGACAGATCTTCCTGCATGTAAAAAAAAAAAAAAAAGAAAGAAATGAACATGCGAGAAATGACACTGTGGGAGTGCATAGTGCGTACACACTTGACAATTTGAAAGAGGTCGTTCTGACGCCTCGGAACACAAGAAATCGTTCAAAATATAGTCTAGTGTTTAGGGGCCTTCAAAAAAGCCCACAGGGTGACTGGCACACTTTAAAGATCTTCCTGTCTGTATAGTATACTTTACTCAGCCAAGACTAAAGCTGGGTACACACCTGAAACAGGCATTGATCTAGAGACTGTCCAATACGATGTAGCAATAATAGGAGATATGGTAAGAACTTACCTTTGTTATCTCTATTTCTACGAAGTCCATAGGGTTCCACAGGATACCTTGGGGTATAGGTGATGACGTCAGGCATCGGGCACCATAGAGTTAAGTTTTCAGCCTCCCAGGATGCACTAGGGTCCCCCTCCTATACCCCGCCCCTAGGCATCTCAGTTACATACCAAGCCATAGGCCGGAGGAGGAGAAGGAAGAGAGAGAAAAGATGATCTGGACACACACAAGAATCACATTCTCACCAGAGGGAGACGGAAAAACCGGTGACCAGAGCAAAGCCCATCTGCAGCACAGGTGCGACAGGGCGGGAGTCCTGTGGAACCCTATGGACTTCGTGGAAATAGAGATAACAAAGGTAAGTTCTTACCATATCTCCTATTTTCTACATCAGGGTCCATAGGGTATCCACAGGATACCTTGGGGATGTCCCAAAGCAGTATCCTTTAAGGGTGGGGACGCTCCTGTGCTGAAAGGAGAATCCGCTGCCCGAAGGAAGCATCCTGAGAGGCAAAGGTGTCAAACGCGTAATACCACAAAGGTATGGACCGAGGACTATGTGGCAGCCTTGCAGATCTGGACTACTCCGTCGAGCAGCCCACGAAGGACCCACAGACCTAGTGGAATGAGCCCTCACAGAGGAAGGAACCGGAAGGCCTACATGAAGATAAGCTTCTGAAATGGACATACGAATCCAGCCTGCCAAAGTCTGCTTTGAAGCAGGCCAACCCTTTTTACGGAAGCCATAGAGGACAAACAAGGCGTCCGACTTCCTAAACGAAGAAGTGCGGTCAACATAAATCCTTAAGGCCCGCACAACATCCAAAGTGGCCTCACCCACTGAAAGATCAGGTGAGTTAAAAACCGGCACAACGATTTCCTCGTTGATGTGAAAGCTGGAAACAACTTTAGGAAGGAAACCAGGACGAGTGCGCAGCACCGCCCTGTTCCTACGAAAAATCAGAAAAGGGGGTCTACAGGAGAGAGCCCCTAAGTCAGAAACACGTCTGGCTGAAGCAATGGCCAGAAGGAAAATTGTTTTAGCTGTCAGCCATTTGAGGTCCACTGAGCCCAGTGGTTCAAACGGCGGTCCCTGGAGAGCTCTCAGGACCACAGCTAAATCCCAAGGCGCCACCGGTGGAACAAAAGGTGGCTGAATTCTGAGAACACCTTGCATAAAAGTGCGCACATCAGGGATTGCAGAAATCCTACGATGGAACCAGACGACAGGGCAGACACCTGCACCTTCAGAGACGCAAGGCGAAGCCCATGGTCCAGTCCCGCCTGTAGGAAAGCTAATACTCTAGACAGATGGAACTCCCGAGGAGCATAACCTCTCGGCCGACACCACTGGAAGAACGTATGCCACACACAATGGTATATCCTTGCAGAGGATGGTTTCTGAGCCCTTAGCATTGTTTGCACCTCAGAGCTGGAAAACCCCCTGGACCTTAACATGGCCGTCTCAACAGCCACGCCGTCAAAGACAGACGAGTCAGGTCCGGGTGAAGACAAGGATCCTGTGACAGGAGGTCCGGACGTAACGGCAACCGCAGAGGAATGTCCACGGACAGTCCCTGAAGGTCTGAGAACCAGTGCCTCCGAGGCAACGCGGGAGCTATCAACAGGAGCGTCCCTCCTTCCTGTTTGAATTTCCGGATTACCCGTGGAAGAAGGGAAAACGGAGGAAACAGATAAGGAAACCGGAACATCCACCGGACGGACAGAGCATCCACCAGAGACGCCTTTTCGTCTCTTGTGCGAGACCCGTACACCGGCAACTTGTTGTTGTGCCGTGACGCCATGAGGTCGATCTCTGGAAGACCCCACCTGTCCACCAGAAGTTGAAAGACGTCCGGGTGCAGAGACCATTCCCCCGGATGAACGTCCTGGCGACTGAGAAAGTCCGCCTCCCAGTTTAGGACTCCCGGGATGAAGACTGCTGATATGGCCGGGAGATTGCGCTCCGCCCAAACCAGGATTCGGGACACCTCTACGAGAGCCGCCCGACTTCGGGTTCCCCCTTGACGATTTATGTAGGCCACGGTGGTAGCGTTGTCCGACTGGACCTGCACTGGGTGACCTTGGAGAACCCGATGTGCCTGCTGGAGAGCATTGAATACCGCGCGGAGCTCCAAGATGTTTATTAGAAGCTCTGTTTCGGCCCGAGACCACCTGCCCTGGAACAAGTGTGGACCCGTGACTGCTCCCCAGCCTCGCAGACTGGCGTCCGTTGTCAACAGGACCCAATTCGCCACCCAGAACGGACGACCCCTGTTGAGATGGGTCGTCTGCAACCACCAGGCTAGGGACAGGTGAACCTCTGGAGTGAGCACCATCGTCTGGGATTTTAGACTCTAAGGCAGTCCATTCCATTTGGACAGGATCAATTGCTGCTGAGGTCTGGAGTGAAACTGGGCATATTCCACCATGTCGAATACCGACACCATGGAGCCCAGTAACCTCATCGCCGAGTGCACACGGCGATTCTGCAGACAACTGCGCACCCTCAACTGCAAGGCAGAGATGTTTTCCCCCCGTCACAAAGATCCAGTTTATCAACCAGCCGTGCCGTTGCAGTACAGCAATGGTCAGGTCCAAGTGGCGTTGAAGGAGCCCTGGAGTTCCTGCCACCAACAGAAGGTCGTCCAAGTACGGTAACATGCGGACTCTCTGCAGTCGCAGGGAAGCCACCATGACCGCCATCACCTTGGTGAATACACGTGGTGCTGTCGCCAGCCCAAAAGGTAACGCCCGGAACTGAAAGTGGTCATTGCAGATTGCAAACCTGAGAAACTGTTGATGGCATAACAGAATAGGGACATGCAGGTAAGCGTCCTGTATGTCCAACGACACCATGTAATCCCCAGGTTCCAGCGCCAGAATGATGGACCGTAGGGTCTCCATCCGAAACCTCGGCACCCGCAAGGACTTGTTGAGTGCTTTGAGGTTGAGGATCGGACGAAACGACCCATTGGGTTTCTGCACCAAAAACAGATTGGAATAGAAACCCTGGCCCTTCTGGGAGAATGGAACAGGCACTATAACTCCAGCCTGGAGCATAGTGTGCAACACTTTCTGCAGTTCCAAGGCTTTGTTCCGGACTGATGGAAGACCCGTGGTGAAGAATCGAGACGGGGTCCTGTGCCGAAAGGAGAGGGCGTACCCGTGAGAAACCACCTCGAGAACCCAAGTGTCTGTCGTGGTAACCGACCAACACTGGGCGAACTGCAGCAGGCGGCCTCCCACTTTGGGATCCCCCAAAGGGAGGCCCGGACCGTCAGGCCGCAGGCTTGTCATCTGGCTTAGGGGCTGGACGTCTGGTACTCCAGGCCTGTTTACGGGGCTTGGCCGATTTTTTGGGGCCAGCCTGTCGGGGATAGGACTGTGCTTTAGGCCTACCCTGGGCCCTATAAGGCCGAAAGGACAATGTACCTGAACTGGAAGGAACTGCAGCAGACGGGAGACATGCAGATTTGGCTGCCGCCAGTGTGGCTACAATTTTGTCCAGGTCCGGACCAAATAGAACCTCTCCATTAAAAGGCAAAGCTTCCAAGCCCTTTTTGGAATCAGCGTCTGCCTTCCAAGATCGGAACCATAAGGTGCGACGAGCAGCTACAGCTGCCGAAGAAATCCGAGACGCCAGGGTACTGATATCCAAGGCCGCTTCATTGACATAAGTGGCCGAGTCCCGGAGATTGCCTATCAACTCGGTCTGCTCAGCCGAACAGTCGGAACCGAAAGACGCCTCCAAAGTATCAGCCCAGCGCTCCATAGCTCTGTCTACCCAACAAATGGCCATAGCAGGCCTAGCTGCCCCCCCCCCCCCCCGCAAGAGAATAAACGGACTTCAGGCAGACCTCCACCTTACGGTCCGTAGCATCCTTCAGGGAAGACATGGAGGGCATGGGCAATGTGGCACTACGGACTAGGCGTGTCACATGAGAATCCACCTGTGGAGGGGATTCCCACTTAGAAAATTATCCGCAAACGGATAAGCCACTGCCAAACGTCTCTGCGGCTGATACCGTTTGCCAGGCTGTTTTCACGCTTCCTCTAAATGGTCCACTTACTGACCCGAAAGAGGAAACACTGTGGCGTCACCCTTAATATCCTTAAAAAAGGCATATTTAGATTTGGACACCGGAGGATCTTCGTCCTCAATTACTAAAGCGGTGCGGACTGCCCAAATAAGTCCAGGAATATATACCTTGGACCTAGCGTCCGACTCTTTAGTACGGAGAGGTTCTTGGTCCGAAAGATCCAGAATCTCCCCATCATCAGACGTCACGTCGTCATCCTCATAAGGAGCAGACAGAGACGCCACCGGCCGCTTATGTGGCCGCAACACAGACTCCCCTTGTAACATGACCGACAAGCGCTGTACAGAACTTGTCAGCGAATTAACCCACGCAGGCTCCTGAGAGACCTGGGGAGGGGAAATAGGGAGACTGTGGGGTATCATCAAGTGCCTCGGGAAACCCTGCATGGGTGACGACACCACTGACTGCTGGGACAATCCCATCTGTGAGAACGCAGGCTGCAGAGCTAACTGGCCCACCAGGGTTGTAAGCGCTTTGGTGAAACAAGCCCAGGGCGGTTCCTGTACCGGAGCCGTGACAGTAATTGGCCGCGTCAATAAAAAATACTGCCGACATAGCCCCTCCGCGCTACCCTCCCCCTCCGCTATTGGTACCTTACACGTAGTACACAGAGGCTGGAGAGGAAAGTCACTCTCAGACATGATGGCAAGTATGTGACCCCTCTCACTGATACTCGTAGTATAGTGTGAGACCACCCTGCAATCACCGCACCACAAGGGCTTTAGCAGAAAAAGATCAGGGACAGTGAAAAGGCTGACAGTAGAAAATGAAAGTACAGGCAGCAGCGCTAGCAGAAGTCACATACAATGCAAAGAAAATCAATTCCTGCACTATCAGCGATGATTCTCAACTACTCAGACACGGAGCCTGGTAGGACACAGCACTGCATACACAGACCTGACCAAGCGGAGGAGAGGTATGCCGGGGGACCCAGACCGCGATGCCTCTGTTTCAAGCTTCCAGCAGCGTTCACCATGCGTTGAGAAAGATGGCCAACGGGGAGCATAGAGGAGGCTGGCCTGGGGGAGGAGCGCTGCCACAGGGCCAGTCAGCGTGTGCAGAGAGGGCTGTGTGCAGCGGGGGAGGCGCCGGCTGTGAGACAGGAAAGACGCGCTCCCCTGGCATGCATTTAACCCCTGGGGCGCCGCAGCGCTACCGCTCTGCCGCGGTCTGCTGTCCCGGGGGGGTAGTGGAAGCGCGGGTTAGTACCTGGTTCCACGCTGCAGCCAGTCCCCAGGGAGCCCCCTTAGATCCGTCCATGGTCCCAAACATCTGGGGTCACCGCTAGCTGTGACCCCAGATGCTTACCAGCATCCCCGGATTGGTACCGGCGTTCTGGTACCGGCGGGGGTGTAGGGAAGACAGCATGGACGTCAGTGACATATTCCATCACCGCAATGTCTTAGCGCTGAGATGCATTTAAAAGATATTGGCTGGAGAGGTGGTTTGTTAGCTTACCCCTCTCCTGTGATCTCAGGGCCTGATTCAGAGCCGGACGTTCTGAACGACCGCCCGCTCTGAATCAGGGCGTGTTTTTTTTTTTCAAAGCGGCGTTTTGGACGCTCGCATAACTGTAGGTTACCACCAACAGCTTATGCGAGCGTCCATGATGATGGTCGCGACCATCGGGCTTGCGACGAGACCCTGCGGTAGGGTCTCGGTGACCGCAAGCCCTGGTGTGATTTTGGCTCTATCAGAGCCAAAATCACTCCCACTGACATCACTACTGATGTCAGTGGGGCCGGACCCAGACGGTAGGTGTTCCCATGGGAACGCCTCCGTCTGGCAGCCACGCCCCCGGCATGCCCACCAAAGGGGGCATGCTGTCACTCACCATCGACAGTACGCCTCCTTTGGTGCGAGACTCATAACGACGGCTACCCTGTCGTTATTCGGGTCTCACGCATGCGCACTAGGGCACCATTGACCCGCTTGCGAGCACTCAGCGCTCGCGAGCTGGTCTGAATCAGGCCCTCAGCCCGGCCTGTATTGCATCAGCTTTGTGCTAATGTAATACGGAACTTCTCCTGGCGGGCGCACTACGCATGAGTAAGATTTCGCAGGCCACAAAATCTCATTCTGGAGTATGGCGCCGCATGCGCAAGCAGCTTGGTGTCGGCAACAGGACTGGTAAGTAACACATATCGCCATCCTTAGATCGAGCTGTTCATTAGAGGACAAGCGATCATAAGTGCCACATAATGATTCACCATTATAACTTGCTTTGACGGTGGAGTTATCTACACATGTTGGGGGAAATGCAGAAGATTCAGGTGGTTATGACCACTTGATACATGTACCCCACTATGACTAGGCACCAGGTCACACTAGCGACAGCAGGATACTATGGCCCGTATTCAATTTAGAGCGAAAAGCCGTCATCGGCGAAAAAGTTTCGCCGATGACGTCATTTCGCCAGGCGGAAAACTATCGCCGTATTCAATTTGAAAGACTTTCCGCCTCAATGCAATGTAATAGGTGGAAAAGTTTCGCCTATGAATAGCAGGCAGAAAAAAGTGCAGAATTGGGGTTTTGGGGTGCAACATTGCGGGAACCCCCGTGCAGCCTTCAGACAGTCCCCCAAAAGGTACACCGTCAAATTTTTTTTTTTTTTTTAAACACTTAACACCCCAAAAAGATCACTTTCATTTTGGTGGACAAAGTTAAAAACTAGCAAACTAGTCCCCTAGTATGCCCCAGGTGGTTTTTTCATTGCAGGTGCTTGCGGCAGGTGGATTTTTCACAATTTTTTCAAATTAAACTTAGCAACTTTAAAATATGCTGGTCCCCATTTTCAAGTACCCCAAATTTGCTGGGATAAAGTTATTTTCTGCAAAAAAACCTCCAGAAAACTATTCTTCACCACTTGTACAAAATCGCTATTTAGCAGTTATTGAGCCTGTTTAAAAACACCAAATTCCTTTAGCAAGCCAAATCGGGGGTAACCATAGCTAACCCCCATGACAGAGCATCTTTTTGGGGGTGTCAGGCTGATTTCCCCAAAGCTGACAAAACTTTCCTCTTGTTTCAGTTTTGCCGGGTCCCGTTTTCGCATACGTTCAAATTGAATACGGGGATACACGCGCGATACTTTTCCGCCTGCAACACAGGGGAAAAGTCCGGGAGGCGGAAAAGTATTGCGGGTCCGCTCAAATTGAAAACGGCTCTATATATGGGGGCAATTCAATTGTTCATAGCTACTGTCTAGTCTAAACTACACGGGTTATTCAAATGTTTGCACAATTGTGAGCTATTCAATTGTTTGCGTAACTTGCCCTGCTCTGGAGGTGCTGGCTACATTCTCGTGCGAGAATGAACGTACTCAGCTGCATTAAGTGGCTTCTCCTATGTCAAGGGCTGGGCATGCTGCAGTTAAGGCATGACCGACTCCAAAGCACTATGGAAAGTGATGGGTACCCGACAGAGCAATGCAATTGTTTTTCAGACGGGCGCGAGGGCCCTAGGCACCCATTTCTTATCATACCTGCTACGCCCAAATACACTAGTTTTAGACATGTAAAATGGCTAAACAAATTCAAAGTCCTGGTTAGCATGCCCGAACACCTAACTTTCACAGGTTTCTGCTCACCACCTCAGGAGGGTGCAAGCAGAAATCTGGGAGCCCGCACACTCACGCCCAATCGTAGCAACAATTAAATAGCTCCGTCAGGTACTCATTACTAACGGGCACCCAAGCAATTTCTCCTATGTCTGTCAGTCTGACAGGCATATTATCTGACATTGTATGCCCACCATAAGATGTATGGCCAGCATTGAAGCACTAGGTCACCGATGTCTCACAGATTTCTCTATGATTTACCAATCTGTCACATATGAACTGCAATGTGATGACAGCGCCTTGGAATCCTATACCCCGACTACACTACACACACTGCCTACATTACTGGCACCTACACTCCGGCTACCCCCGGCTCACCCACAGCAACACTCACTCGTCATCGCGCATAATTCCCTCCTCGGTGATGGGCCGGACCGGGGCTATGTGCCCGGTGTCGGTGCTGTAGTTGCGGAAACACACCGTCAGCTTCTCGTCAAAGTCGTTGACCAGATCCTCCATGGACTTAAACCCTCCCATCAGCTCCACCGAGAAACCGTTGTCCAGCTCGGCCAGGTCCTCCAGGGCGACCAGGCCCCCCGGGAAGGGATCTGCTGCTGCGGACGTGGCGGACGGGTTGGAGTTCACCTTGTCCAGGCGGCTGCTGGTCCCGGGGGAGGAGGACGGAGGACGAAACTCGTAAAAGTCCTGCCAGTCCTCATCAAACTGGGCGAGCGGGGCCGCCATCTCCATGCCGGTGTCCCGGGCGGGGTACGGAGAAGAGGGCGCTGGCGACACCCGGTGTGTGGCCCCCGGACTCGTGCTCCCGACACACCCCTATAATGTCTCTACAATTAGCACCGCTGCTGCAGCTCCTCACAGTCCGCTGTCTACCAATTCTCCAGCCGCACACACAGCTCCCTGCCCGTGTTTATATTGCGCACGTCACGCCTGACGTCTCTGCATGTAGTGTCCAAACCTTCAATGAAGGGAGAATGGGAGGAGCAGATGTCATGTGACGCGTCTAGAGCCTCTGCAGACGTCCATTTTACTGTCTGGCAACAGGCGTCACCAGCTAGTGGGCTGTATCACGTGATACTTAGCCCTCCAGCTTGGAATACTTTAGGGGCCTATTTATTAAAGTATTCAAGCGGCATGGGGATACCTGCAAATATTATCATGTTACCCCAGGATCTATGAAAGAGGGATTGCAGCAGATATCTCCGATATTTCTGACTGCCGTCGCAACTCGTAACCCCCATAGTTTTCTTTTTCTATAGGGGCTGCTTAGCCACACTCGCTAACGACATCATATTGCAAGCTTATTTGGGAGAGGGATCCCAAGGATCGCTCTCCGCTGGCTCCTGCTTGCGTAATTGCCATTGTCGGGGCAAGCGCAGCAGCACAGCTGACAGGCAAACGCAGGATTTGTTAGGGGGGGTGTATATATATATATATATATATATATTTATTTAGTAGAAATGTGCGGTTCAGTTTTATTCGGATATGTTTGGTTATCATTAAAGGCATCATATTGGCTACCCAGCTCTCACGTGTTTTGGATAGCCAATAAGATAAATCTGAACTTGTGATAATTTGGCAATAATCGAATAAAACTGAACCCGCACATCTCATGATGTGCTTTAACTGCAGACTTTCAGATTTAATTTGAGGGTAATTACATCCAAATCAGGTGAACGGTGTAGGAATTACAACGGTTTCTATATGTGCCTCCCACTTTTAAGGGGTCAAAAGTAATGGGACTATCAACTCAAAAGCTATTTCATGGACAGGTGTGGGCTAGTCCCTCGTTATTTCATTATCAATTAAGCAGGTAAAAGGTCTGGAGTTGATTCTAGGTGTGACATTTGCATTTGGAATCAGTTGCTGTCGACTCAATATGAGATCCAAAGAGCTGTCACTATCAGTGAAGCAAGCCATCATTAGGCTGAAAAATCAAAACAAACCCATCAGAGAGATAGCAAAAACATTAGGTGTGGCCAAATCAACAGTTTGGAACATTCTTAAAAAGAAAGAACGCACCGGAGAGCTCAGCAACACCAAAAGACCCGGAAGACCACGGAAAACAACTGTGGTGGATGACAGAAGAATTATTTCCCTGGTGAAGAAAAACCCCTTCACAACAGTTGGCCAAATCAAGAACACTCTCCAGGAGGTAGGTGTATATGTGTCAAAGTCAACAATCAAGAGTTCACAAGAGTGAATATAGAGGGTTCACCACAAAATGTAAACCATTGGTGAGCCACAAAAACAGGAAGACCAGATTAGAGTTTGCCAAACAACATCTAAAAAAGCCATTACAGTTCTGGAACAACATCCTATGGACAGATGAGACAAAGAGAAGAGTATGGAGAAGGAAAGGAACTGCTCATGATCCAAAACATACCACCTCATCAGTGAAGCATGGTGGTGGTAGTGTCATGGTGGGCATGTATGGCTGCCAATAGAACTGGTTCCCTTATATTTATTGATGATGTGACTGCTGACAAAAGCAGCAGAATAAAATCTGAAGTGTTTCGGGCAATATTATATGCTCATATTCAGTCAAATGCTTCAGAACTCATTGGACGGCGCTTCACAGCGCATATGGACAATGACTCGAAGCATACTGCAAAAGCAACCAAAGAGTTTTTTAAGGCTAAAAAGTGGAATGTTATGCAATGGCCAAGTCAATCCCCTGACCTGAATCCGATTGAGCATGCATTTCACTTGATGAAGACAAAACTGAAGGGAAAATGCCCCAAGAACAAGCAGGAACTGAAGACATTTGCAGTAGAGGCCTGGCGGAGCATCACCAGGGATGAAACCCAGCATCTGGTGATGTCTATGCGTTCCAGACTTCAGGCTGTAATTGCCTGCAAAGGATTTGCAACAAAGTATTAAAAAGTGAAAGTTAGATTTAGGATTGTTTAGTTTATCCCATTACTTTTGGCCCCTTAAAAAGTGGGAGGCACATATAGAAACTGTTGTAATTCCTACACCGTTCACCTGATTTGGATGTAATTACCCTCAAATTAAATCTGAAAGTCTGCCGTTAAAGCACATCTTGTTTGTTTCATTTCAAAGCCATTGTGGTGGTGAATAGAGGCCAAAATATGAAAATTCTGTCAATGTCCCAATATTTATGCACCTGACTATATATATATATATATATATATATATATATATATATAATAAACCGCAAAACCCCCGGCAAATATATAGGCATAGAGATGGTTTGGATGCTCTATGGGGTCGTATACGGCCCCAGCATTCGCTAATCTGTATATGCACATGTATGAAAACCAACATATATTTGCTGATGAGATATTTTCTCGATATATACACTTTTACGTGCATTACATTGACGACCTCTTTTTGGTGTGGACAGGCTTTGTGAGTCTCCTTACTGAATTAATTGATCTTCTCAATGCACTTGATACCAGTATCAGATTTACTCTATCTTTCAGTGAGACCACCATTAGTTCTCTCGATGTTTGTGTTTATAAATCTGGTGTTATGCTGTAGACTAGGCTTTACAGGAAATCTACAGATAAAAATACATTGTTACAAGCGGATAGTTTCCATCCTCTACCGCTCAAGCATCGACTCCCTCTATCACAATTATTGAGAGTTGTACATATTACTTCCGATACCAACGAAGTGCCTCTGGCTTTACAACAAATAGGCAAGAGGTTCATAGACAGGGGCTATCCTGAGAATGAGATTCATGAGGCTAGATCATACTGCTTAACTCTGACACAGGATGAAGCATTGGTTAGTAGTGATCGTGGTGATCAGATTTCACGTATGGTTTTTACATCCACCTACTCCATTGCGTCTAAACATATACGAAAAGCTGTGTTGCAGCATTGGCACATTATTCAGTCAGATGACTCCATAGGCCATCTTTGTAAAGAAAAACCTTTATTCTGCTATAAAAGAAGCAGTAATATCAGAGACATAGTGGCTAAAACTGACATTGGAGGCCACAAGCCTAATACATGGTTGCAACTGAAAAATGGTGCATTTAAATGTCATGGTTGTGTGAATTGCTCATTTCTCCAGACTGGAGCACAGTTCACGGATCCAAGTACCAACATCTCATATGATATTGGATACTATTTGAACTGTGACAGCCGTTTTGTAATTTACCTCATTAAATGCCCTTGTCAACTGCTCTATGTTGGGAAGACCATTAGACTCTTGAAAGAAAGGATTGCGTTACACCGGTCCTCCATTAAAAAAGTTTTGCGGGTGGTTGATACTAATATGCCTCCAGTGGCGAGATACTACGCAGCACTTGGTCATACCATGAGAGAGTTTCTATTTTTTCCTATTGACCATATTGCCCCGCTGAGGAGGGGAAGAGATCGTAATAAATTATTACAATGCGAGTGCTTTTGGATTAATCGGCTTAATACAGTTACTCCTCATGGACTGAACGAGGGTTTGTCATTTAGTTGTTTTTTATGACAACTCATATGTTCTTTGTGTTGTGGTCTATGGTGGTCTCACTGTGTGTTTTGTATTACTGCATATTGTTTTTCTATAGTGTATTAGTAACTGTTATATTGATTTTTCTTTCTGCTTAGTTTCCATTGTTTATTTTTTTCAGTTAATATACATACATCATTATTGTTGATGCTTTTCATCCTCTTACAATAAGCACCGTTATGCTGTAGTAACCTATTATATTACGCTCATATCATGACGCTTTGAGATTTGTGTCTTTTTGTGTACGTGGAACCAGGGTTACCTGCTGCTACCTTTGGCATTATGTATGCTTGGTGGAGCTATTACGCTTCTCTTTCTGGGGGTTCGGTGACTAGATCTATGTTTTGATCGTCACCTTTAGCCTAATTTATGATTTGTTTACCAGGCACCATGGTTACCTGCCGTCATTACCGGCGGCATGCATAACACATTGCCAGCGTCAGTGGACCTGTTGTGTTGTCTTGGTTACGAGTGACGAGATCCGGTCCCGGATCGTCACTTCTGGCATTACCGGCATGTGTCAGAGCTGTGGTCCCGGGACCCACCGATGCATGTGATTGTACAGGTGATTAGGTTTACTATAATTGATGTATGTATATATGACTGAGGGTTTGTCATTGTGTGTTATGCCCATGATGAAGGTGTTGGATTGACACCGAAATGGCTGTCGGGCGCTACACACTGGAGGGTCTGCTTGTGATGAGTACTTCTTCCTATGTTGCCATGTTGCTGCTATATACCTCATTTCTTTACAAGCCCCTCTAAACCTTGACATTGCTTGGATATGCACCTTATATGGATTTTCTTCGATAAATATATCTTTTTCTATGGATTATATGGATGTGCTGACTCTTCTATTTATATATATATATTCACGCAAATATATAGTATATAATATATATATATATATATATACATATATACATTCCAAAGGTCCGGCACTCAAAATAGTATGATTACTTAGCTGGTTGCCCCTACTGAACTGATGAGATATACGACTTTGTAAAGTGTGGCACTCCACGCAATGAACACACAGGAAACCGTTTTCTACAAGCCGTTTCCTGTGTGTTCATTGCGTGGAGTGCCACACTTTACAAAGTCGTATATATATATATATATATATATATACACACACACATACAAATACATATACCCACACACATACAAATATATACACATATGAATACACCCACACATACATGTATATACAGTACACACATATATGCCAGGGCCAGATTAACAATGGGGCAGATGGAGCTACAGCTCCAGGCCTCCACATAAAAATAGGCCCATGACAACATGATGTTGACTGGCCATCTGCTCTCCACACGGTCAGCCATAAATCATAAGTAGCAAAATTGTATTTCTATTTACCTCACATAATGAAGCATTTTTTTTCTTTTATATATTTAGGGAGACATTGGGGGGAGAGTATAGAGGTGTACACATCCACATGGCACTGGACACACCCACATAGCACAGGTCACACCTCCTCTGCCTCTCATAATAGGCCCTTGGTCATTTTCAGCTCCAGGCCCATGTGGCCCTCAATCCGGCCCTGATACATGCATACAAATACATACACATGCATACTTAAACATCTGTACCTGGAAGCCCCCTTCTGGCTGGCACACTGCTGCTGCATAACAGTGCGGCCACTCTGGAGCAAAGTGCAGTTGAGTGCTGTCCTCTCCTGCCGCTGCTAAGTTCCCACAGCTCCCCTCGGACGTTGAAAACCACAGAGAGCTCTGATCAGAGCAGAGCCCTCTATCTGAGCTGCCGCGCATGTGCAGCAGATCATATCGTGGCTCAATATCACTGTAGAGGCGGAGACAGAGCTGTATCCGTCTCAGAAAAAAAAACTCAGACCATCGGGTTGAGGAGGTTTCTGGGTACTTAGAAACCCCCCCTGTATGTGCTACTGGCTGAGGGGGCAAAGGAGGGAGCAATGTGAATGCAATGCAATCACATTACTTCTCAGTGATCGCCTGGACGTAGCCCTTGTCCCGGCCACTCGCCAATGGTACATATAGGCAAATAAAGATTCCTTATTGCCGCAAAATGCATAATAACGATTCTTTATTTTCAGGGGCTGGCTGCTCATTACTATAAATATGCCACTTAGGAATGTTATTATGGTTAACCATCGATGGTCCCCATCAGTTGTGACACTGATGGGGAAACACCAATGGTTTATTGTCCATTGGTGGCCAGCACTATTTGAGGACTAGAGCAGTCAAGAAAGAAGGGACAGTGGCTAAGAGTCGCATTTAGGAGGTGGAGCTATGCTTCATGCTTCCTGCTTTGAGGAAGAAAGACTGTTCGCATGCAGCAGTACATTTCATTCTGTATCGAAATACCAATGCCTATCTTAATCCCGACACCGGAAACGCTGAATGACGCCAGCCGGAACAAAGGAAGTCCGGGTGCCCTTATTGTTAATCGCGTGGGGGGAAGGAGTTTAGGATTAGGCTCCCCTAGGGGGGAGGGCTAGGGTTAGGCACCACTGGAGGGTAGGGTAAGCACTAAGGGGGGAGGGTTATGTTTAGACTCGAAGGGGGGAGACTTAGGTTTAGGCACTAACTGGGAGGGTTAGGATGCGGGGTGGGGAAGGTTAAGGTTAGGCGACAAAAAGGGAGGATTAGGGGGAGGGTTAGTATACTTACCCGACCCCTGTCAGGATACCAACCATCGGGATGCCGCTGTCGGTATTCTGGCAGGATGCATCTCGACAGCCGGCATTACATACCGACTCCCTAACAGTACATGGTTTCCATTTTTCTTAGTTGGTGCACAAGTGTATTCATTAAAGTGACACATTTTAAAAGATTCACAGGTGGAGCTAATTATTTCACTTGACGTTGAGTACAACGTCGCTTCTGCTGAAGTCACAGCTCTGTGCTGAGCTCCCAGGTATTCTGTATCTTAACGATCCCACTCCGTTATATTCCAGTTCCAAGTCTGGTTATCGAGTCTCCTATTCCATCTAACATTCCAGTCTTGTTTTGCCACAGAGACTTGATAACATTAACCTCTATCGGATCCAGACAATAACTCCAACCATCGGTCCCATCCGATACTTCCATCATCGGTTCCAAACCGATCCAGTACTGCAATTCATCAATATCGATCTCAAAACAATCCAGCATCATCTGTTCCAATTTGATTATTCCCATCTCTTCACTGCCTGCTGTTCAATAAAGACATTTACTTTACTGGCAAATGAACTGTTGGTGACGTATAGCAGTGACCCCGAATTAAACGCAGACATAATTGGGTAAAGCAGAGGGTTCAAACATTCCCGAATAATGTCTTGCGGCTGTCCAAAACAAATATACAGATGCCAAAAGTCCGGCAACAGGGGAAAATGAAGAACAGAAACTCAAATCTATGGTCTATTGATCTACTACGCATCGTCCTTGAGAAAAAGCAGGAGATAAAAGGTCAGATCAATTTTTAAAGTGTGAATCAAAAACCAGTATTTTCAAAAATCACAAATTAGCATAATGATCATCGCTATGAAGAATGGCTTGTGCACACCGCCATGTAGAGTGCACGCCACTCGCAGATGGCCCAGGGAAATTTGAGGGGGGTGCAGGGCTTCCTGCTGCATAAACAGGGTAATATTGTGGAGGAGCATTTGGTGTATACGTCGGTGGGGGATATGAAAATGTATATTCCGGGGGAGTGGGCTGCGGAGGTTTATGTCGTGGTTTCATCCAACTGATCCATCAAACCACAACGCATCGGAGCTCACTGGCTGGAGGGTCAGGTTCCACTTCTGTTGGTTGGAACTAGGAAAGAAACAAAAGTTACTGTTAGGAACCCCCCCCCCACACACAAAAAAAAAATCATTGCTTTACTTGATTTACGATATCCTGACTCTCCGTGTCACCCTCCTGCCAGACGTCATCCTTGTCTGGATCCAGTAAGCTCCTCGACACCTTCTCCAGCTCTTTCTCAAGGACAAATGCCAGTAAATCATAGTACCATAGTATATTGATGGTTTCCGTACTTCATCCGCCCGGACTCCAGATCTTTTGGCATCTGTATATTTGGTATGCTCCGGCAGGAACACTGTCCGGAAATTTTGTATCTTCTACTTTACCCATAAGTATGCCTGCGCTTTTTTTTTTCTGGGTCCTGCTATACGCCAGCAACTTGTCATATGCCTTGTTCTTAAGGTCCCAATATGAGTATACCCGACTCTTAACCTTCCACAGGCACTCATTTGCACGGTATAAAACCAGGAACCCAGTCCAGAACTTTCTGTTCCCGCTCATTTCTGAAAGAACAGTAATAAACCATTTAGTATTAAAAATATGTCCCAAAATCCATTTCAATAACCGCACTAATAAAAAACACGTTAGATAAATCCCCCTTATGCAATGCCCCCTTAAGTGCCCTTCATGCAATGCCCCCTTATGCAATTTCCCCTTATGCAGTGCCCCCTTAAGTGCCCCTTATGCAATGCCCTTAATGCAATGTCCCCTTATGTGCCCCTTATGCAATGCCACCTTAAGTGCCCCTTATGCAATGCCCCCTTATGCAATTTCCCCTTATGCACTGCCCCCTTATGTGCCCCTATTGCAATGCCCCCTTATGCAATGCCCCCTTAAGTGCCCTTTATGCAATGCCCCCTTATGAAATGCCCTCTTATGTGCCCCTTATGCAATGCCCCCTAATGCAATGTCCCCTTATATGCCCCTTATGCAATGCCCCTTAAGTGCCCTTTATGCAATACCCCCTTATGCAATGCCCCCTTATGTGCCCCTTGAGAAATGCCTCATTATGCATTGCCCCCTTATGTGCCCCATAAGCAAATGCCCCCAATTGTGGCCTTTATGCTGGACCCCATATATGGTGCAGCCATAAGTGTTTCCCCCCTTTGTAATGGCCCCCGGTAGCGGGACCCTAATCAGTGCCCTCCGTCATTGGTGGCCAAAGGTTTCCAACTTACCTTTTTTGGGTGTTGACAACGGGAGCACTCAACTTTCGCGTCTTCTTCAGCAGCGCATTGTTGGTAAAATGGAGGCCAGGGAGTGTCCGGGGAGTGTCCATTGTATATATCGCTGATCGTTCATATCGTTCACTATGAACAATATGAATGATTTGGTCAACGATATCGAGCAAGTTGGCCAGCATGCATGGATGATGAAAGATATCTTTATCGTCCATGCATGTGCCCGCACATCGCTCATCGTTGACAGGTTGGTAAGTACATAAAAATGCATTATATGAACTATAACGATGTGAACGATATCTTTATCGTTCAAATCGTGCATTTTAATCGCTACGTGTGTATGCACCATTAGAGATATGTTATGGTTGAGCACAGGTGGTTAAATCAAATTGACTAAGGTACTAATTAAGTCACCTGTGGTCAAGCATGGATATCCTTAAAACCTAGACTGTTAGGGTGCCTTGAGGACCGAGTTTGGGAACCTCTGCCATAAGTTGATTCACCATTTTATACATGATACAAGTGTGTCATTTGTAGTAACAGATCCCTACAAAAGATGCCCAATGGGCAAACAATGCATTTTAGTCTCTTCTCAAGGGAAGTATTCTTAAACAATACTGTACTGTACTGTAGAATTGGTATAAATAAACTATTTGCATTTAAACGCTGCACCTGTGTAGAGAGGGGCGGCTAATGGATTTTCCTCGCCAATCAGAAAAAACATACGTGTTTAAGTCCCAACAACAATCACCAAGCTCCAGCAGCAGGACCTGATTAAATTTACTGTATACCAGCTGTCAAAAATTGTATTCTTTCTATCTGATCTAAATTTCCCTTCACCTGATCTTAAAAAACACTTTATATTACATAAGAGATTTTATTCCTGGTATCCCCTTCAGTGCGCACGATGTTAAAGCTGGCATCTGTGTTTCTCCAGTTGAATGTCAGGTCCTTCTTTATCCATTGTGCCTCTGACTAGGAGGCAGAGTGCCTGAATCAGCATGGATCACTAGTGCGATAGCGTACACAGATGGCCGATTGTTGCGTACCGCGCATACGTATGCACCGCAGTGCGCAAGTTAGCATTGCGATCACACTGCGATCGCTCACGCAGATACATTTTCCACCCATAGTTCAAAATATACCGAAAGACGAATTTTTACGCCTTAGGCCCATATTCAATTTGAGCCAAGCCGCAATACTTTTTCATCTCCCGGACACTTTTTGCCTACATCGCGTGTGTTGCAGGCGGAAAAGTATTGCGTGCGTGCCCGCGTATCGTCATGTTCAATTTGAAAGTACACGAAAACGGGACCTGGCAAAACTTAAACAAGCGGAAAGTCATGTCAGATTTGAGGAAATCAGCCTGACACCCCCCGATTTGGCTTGCTGAAGGTATTTGGTGTTTTTAAACGGGCTCAATAGCTGCTAAATAGTGTTTTTGTATAAGTGGTGACGAATAGTATTCAGGAGGTTTTTTTTGCAGAAAATAACTCATCCCAGCAAATTTGGGGATACTTGAAAATGGGGGACAGCATATTTTATAGTTGCTACAGTGAAGTTTAAAAAATCCAGAAAAATCCACCAGCCGCAAGCCCCTGCAATGCAAAAGACACCTGGGGCATACTTGGGAAAAAAAAACCCCCCCCCAGAGTCAAGTTTGCTAGTTTTCAACTTTATCCCCCAACATTTTTTTTTTCGCCCCCAAATTCAAAGTGTTTTTTTGGGGTGTTCTTAAGTCTTTTTTTTGTTTAATTTTTGACACAGTTTACCTTTGGGGGACTGTCTGAAGGCTACACAGGGGTTCCCACAATGTTGCACCCCAAAACCCCAATTCTGCACTTTTTTCCGCCTGCTATTCATAGGCGAAACTGTTTCGCCTATTATATTGCATTGACTTTCTGCCTAGGCGGAAAGTCTTTCAAATTGAATACGGAGTAAAATCAAAACAGGCGAAAATGACATCATCGGCGAAAAGTTTTCGCCCAAAACACGCGAAAACAGCTTTTCACTCCAAATTGAATACGGGCCTTAGACAGAACTCCTCTGACAACCTAGTCTTTAAAGATAAAAGTAAGGAACTCATACAGACATAACGCAATAGGGGCTACAGCCATCGAACCATAAAGTGAGCGATACAACATACAGCTCAAACCAACAGAGAGGCACTTATTTTTCCACCAAACAGAGAGAAACAAAAAGGAGTTGGTAGCATGCGCTTTGTTGGGAACTTCTGTAAGGAGTGGCGAGACATCAAAAACCTGGTTATTAAGAACTGGCCGATTCTACTGATGGACTCAGATCTAAGAGAAAGAATACAGAGTCAAACAATGATGAGTTGGAGGAGATCCAGGAACATCAAAGACTCCATAGTACAGAGTCACTTTAAGAGAACCATCACTAAGACCTTGCAGACCAAAGGATCATATGCATGCGGGAGCTGTAAAGCATGCACCTATATGATCAAGAAGCAAACAGTGGAAGACAAATTGGGATAAACATGCTTAATCAATGCGCTCATTAATTGCAACACATCTGGAGTCATCTACTGCATAGAATGCATCTGCGGACTAATAAAGGTGCCAACACACATACCGATAAACTTACGATCCGACAATGTGTCCGATTTCCCTTGAAACTCTCCCCGGCAGCTCAGCACATGATATGCTGTCCAGTCTTCATCCGATCTCCTGCAGCCAGACTTTTGTATAGTGCATTGTGTCCTAGATTGTCAGATCTGCCATACAGCACGGCAGATCTGACGATGCGATGTGCGACCTGCGGGGGGGCGCATCACATCGTGATCGTGAGTGGGGACATCACGATTTGGGCATTTTTTACCCGATCTGTCATTCCGATGTGTTGGAATCGGCCAGATCGGGTAAAAAAATCGCTTTGATATGTGGGGATGACCTTAAGAGCCCTAAAGCAAAGAATTTGCTGGGAATATTAGGAATGTTCAGAAGGACATAACTAATATGAAACAGATAACAACACTAGCGAAGCATTTATACAAAAAACATGGAGTACAATTAAATTCTATCGGGGCCTATGGTCTTGCAAAAAACAGTCTGGGGATTAGTGGGGGAGATATGATGAATTCACTCCTGCGCAAAGAGAGTCAGGGGTGCCGAGAGGGGGGGGAGCGGGTACAATTTACCCGGGTTTCCAGAGGGGCCCGAGTCCGGCGCTGCCCCCCTCCCTTCCTCCCTCTCTCGCAGCAGCCGATGCAGCGGGAGATTGCTGTGGCAGCTGCTTAGCAGCCGCAAGCAATCTCCTATGCCTGAGGGGGGGAGTGATCACACTGATCGCGCCCCCCCTGGCTTTGCGCCAGGCTGAGGGGCTCACAGTGCCCCCTCCAGCGCCGCAAAAGTATGTTTTGTGTGTGGGGTTTTCTCAAGGGGGCATGGCCTCGACTCCCGCGATTATGCCACACCCCCTCTATACCTGGACCCAGCGACGCTCTCTATGCCCCTGAAGAGAGTGAATGGATCTTCAAACTTGGAACACTGGCCCCATACGGCTTGAATGAGAATATAAACTTTGAAGCATTTCTCTGAATTCCTCCCCTCTTACATCCGTTTTCCATTTTCTGTATTTCACTTTTTTTGTCAACCCTTTATTTCAAACTATACCTCCTTTTGTTTAAGATCATGTATACCATCAATAACATCGATCTGGGTTATGCTCCTTTCTCACAGTATCCTTGCTTAAAGATAAATTCTATACATTACCAATGTCTTTCCTCCCACTTGGACCATAGCTTAATAACTTATTTTCTTTTAACACACCATTCTCTCTCTTCCTAGGGATGATAGCAGGGTCACCGCTATATCATCTAGTTATTTGAAGGATAAGTCCTTACTATACATATTCTCACCTATGCAATCATGAGACTACATGAGCCCTTAAGGTGTGTACACACTGAGCGATTGCACGATTACAAATCGTGCACTAAAATGTAGGAAACGACCAGCAATGCGCGCGCCCGCTGGTTGTTTCCGACATTGTCCATCGCCTGAACATGCGGGCCAATCTGCCGATAACGACAGATTGCCCATGTTCAGGAATGATGGAATGTGCCTGCACTGAACGACTGATCGTTCAGTGTAGGCACTGCAGGGGATCAGGAACGACGGTACGATTACAATGTCGTAATCGTACTGTCTTTCCTGATCGCACAGTGTGTACGCACCTTTAGTGTCCCTGCAGTTAATAATAGTCCTTAATGTTTGTTCTTATTTACATGATCATGTGCCGCATGAACCCTCAGTATTACTATAGTTACAATCTTTAATGTATATGTTTTTGTTTTTTGCCAACGCGATCATGTTACTTCTTAAACTTTGACTATCCTTGCAGTTACAGTTTTTTAATATCTACCAACGCGATCATGTGACTACATGTACTTTTTTTGTGTCCCATAGTAACAGATTCATTTTATAATTAATTAGGAAGGAGTCCTCAATAACTACTAACTATCTGTTAATGGGCTAGGAATATGCCCATCGATGCTATTCTTATTAATAAAACTTCATGAGTGTGATTTCGTAACTTTACAATGATGTCCATTTAGATGTACAACAGTTCAAAGTATGCTGCACAAATTCGACTGCTACTGAAAAGACACATATAGGGGTATTCAATATGGGTGCGATAAGTCCGTTTTTGCGTTAATATCACTGATTTTAGTTTGACACCGTATTCAATTTCAAAGACTTATCGCAGTTTTGAAAACTCTTTGCTAAAAAACGGGGATAAGTTTTCACCATTGAATAGGTGTCGAAAAAAAGTGCAGAAATGGGGTTTAGGGGTGCAGGTTTAAAAAAAATAGCCTGCACCCTTCAGAATGACCCCTTGAAATGATCTGTGTCAAAAAAAAAAAAATCGGGACACCCCAAAAAAAGCACTTTGAATTTGGGGGCCAAAAAAAATAATGTTGGGGAACAAAGTTAAAAAATAGCGAACTTGACTCTGGGGGGGTCCCCAAGTATGCCCCAGGTGTTTTTTTCATTGCAGCTCCTTGCGCAAGTGGGTTTTTCACGATTTTTTCAAGTCTGTTTAGCAACTTTAAAATATGCTGACCCCCATTTTCAAGTACCCCAAATTTGCTGGGCATAGTTATTTTTCCCCCAAAAAAATTCTAAATGCTCTTCTGCACCACTTTCTTCAAAGTCGCATTTATGCACTTGCCGCGGCTATTAGAAAAGCCCGACTTCCTTCAGGAGTTAAAAATGGGGGTACCCATAGTGATCCCCCATGTCTAGACATCATTAGGGGGGTCCCTAGAATATTTCCCGAAAATTCCCATTTTGTTAACCTTTAAAAAAAAAATTGTAAAAATTTAGAAAAAAAATTACATAAGGTCCCCCCCCAAAAGCCAAACCAGCCCCAGGCTAGCCAGCCAGTGGTGGTTTCTAAAAATACGGGAACAAAATGTGTAGGGTTCCACCGTATTTTAGAAACCAACACCAGGCTGCAGGGACTAGTGCTGGTTTTAAATATAGGGGGCAAAAACGACGTGGGGTACCCCCTATATTTAAGACCAGCACCAGACCCAACCGACCTAGGGTGTAATGCCACAGCCCGGAGACCCAATCACCGGGGCTCCAGGTCCAAAGCATTACACCCCAAGTCGGTCAGCGCAAGCCGGTGATCTCGGGGGAGTTAGGGACCCCCCAAAAAAGGGTCCCCCCTCTCCCGAGCACCACAGGCTTACGCTGAAGCCTGGGGCTCATCCCCATACCCCTGGAGCGGTGGGTATGGGGGTAATAGGGGGGCCAAATAATGTAAGACTATTGTACTTTACAGTGGAACTACAAGTGCCAGCATGCCTGTCATTTTGCACTTGTGGAACCACAAGTGCCAGCAGACATGCGGCACCTGTAATTTCACTGTAAAATAAATAGTTAAAAAAAGACAAAACACACACACCGTGCCCAGTATAAGTTTATTACATACACCTACCCATTCACACATACTTACCTATACCAGAAGTTTCTGTCCCCTTGTCCAGTAGATCCTTACAACTTGGCCCTGCAAGGAAGATTTCATACTTACCTACATCGACATTAGATCTCTATTCCAACCAAATGTGTATGCTTTTCAGAACTGATTACATACAATCAGAATAAGTATTGTTAAATTCAGATATATTACAGTTTTATATATATATGTGTCTTTTCTGAGATATACTAGCAAGTCATAGGTAATTATACTGTTTGTAAATTACCGCTGGGCAGTGTGCATGTTATACCTACGACCTGAAGGTGCTCCTTTGCTCTCTGCCGCCATGCAGCATCCATTATATTATTATTACTACCAGTTATTTATAGCGTACACATATTCCACAGCGCTTTACAGAAAGTATTTGGCCATTCACATCAGTCCCTACCCTAGTGGAGCTTACAATCTATACTCCCAATCGCATGTGCACATACATACACACTATTAATTTGTGTTGGGAGCCAATTAACCTACCAGTATATTTTGGAGTGTGGGAGGAAACCGGAGTACCCGGAGGAAACCCACTGAAGCACAGGGAGAATATACAAACTCCACACAGTTAGGGCCGTGGTGGGACTCGAACCCATGACCTCAGTTCTGTGAGGTGTCGAAGCTGGATAATTGGCTGAGACAAGATCAGTTTAAAATTGGATCGCAGCGACGCCATCTTGCGACTGGCCGCAAGACGCCATCTTGGAAATAAGATCGCAAGACGCCATTTTGCGAATGGCCGCCTAAGCGCCATTTTAGATAAACACACACTTTAGTACATGTGGTGATATTACTATTAGCATCATGCGATTGCATCTGTGACCACCGCCATAAGTTACGGCGATTCATCAAAAGCCCATTTCACGACTTTACGTAGTTTGGGTGCTCTGGATAAAGTGTGTGTATTATTACAATTCCCCTAAAGGATATATTTCAGAAATGGCTGTACAGTATGTCAAAATTGGATTGCATTAGCTAAACAGAGCAAATGGCTACGTGACAACTAGCCTGTGAAGACAAGCTTCATGGACATAACGTCTGCTCTCACTCCAGGTGGCCCTGCTCGAATACAGCAAGAGGGTCGTTTGTAGCACCTTACATTAGCAGGCTTCCTACAATAAAATACCTTCAAAGCCAAGAGTGTTATCTGAGGTTTGGGTTTTGTAGCTGTGCTAATTTGCATCTACACAGGCCCTGGGAGAACAAAGACCAGTATTGTGGAGCCTGAAAAGGGTGGGGGCTGCTGGGGCATGAGCAAGTCATGGAACTATAATGCTCAGCATTCCACACTGCTAGGTGTTCACTTAGTTTAAGTGAGATTTAAGTACACCATTTCTCATACACACATTAATACGCACAATTGCGCTGTTAACTAGTCGCATATTAGCGAATGCATAAGACCCTGTATGAAAACGCTGAATATTAGCTCCATGCACACGCATCTGCCCCAAGTTAACTAGCGTATTTACATCAAACCCCACATACTCACACATTACATATTCACATACAAGGTTCCATAAGGTATAAGATTTGAGTATGCACATTTATTATCATTGCTAGGAAATAAAGGTTATTTCGTAACTAAGGTTTTATACATGATAAGTAAGCCATGTTTGGTATTGTACTCTCTCAACAGTATTCCGGTAATATCGATGGAGAGATCGCAACATGCATTCTCAACTTATGGACCGCAGAGACTTCAAGCAACAAAATGTACATTATATGAACAACTGTTAGGATTTGCATGAGGCGGGAAACCAGAGACCACCAGTTGTTAGAGGCTGGATTGTGTCTATTTGAACCAACCTGTTAAATGACTTATAACATATGTACTCTCATCCAAAACATCCAAAAAAGGGCCATGGTTTCATGGGGAAGGGCCAGGGAAGAGATAGGAGAGGCCAGGAGATGCTGGGGATGAAATAAGAGGAAACTACAAACAAGAATGATAATAAACAGAAATTTGCCAGGCCCAAACAGCGCCCCCTGACCTGTGGTGCCCTGTGCGATGGCACCGGCCGCACTACCCTAGCTACGGCCCTGATTGCCATAGATTGAGATTTCACCTTGGAAGTGACAGCCTGATTTTGCTAATTTCTGTATTGATATTTATGAGTATTATTGATAACATTTTATATAAAGCAGCTATCATATTTCAGTGTTCTATGTTCTCCCATACAATAGGGATCATTTATGCATCAGAAGCAATGTGGCGACATGTAATTATGTGCAGGTGCATCATAGCACATATATAGGTAAGAGACCATAGGGCCTGATACAGATTTGTACGCTATGCCGATGTTTTCGCAGTTGAGTGATTATCGTCCGTTGTCGCATGCATCAAGGTACATCACTGTAACTGCACACTGCCAGTATTTATTTGCAGTGTGATTGACAGTCACAGAGAGTTTGATGGAGGTAACGGGGTGTGGCGGCAAGGAACGCAGGTGTGTCGCGACTGTTTCGGGGGTGTGCCACATGCTACATCTGCGAGCCCGTGTGCAAGGAATATGGCCCTGGCGTTGCAATTCCCATGGGCATTCTGCAATGCTGCATCTGCGAGCCCGAGCACAAGGTATATGGCACTGGCGTTGCAATTCCTGTGGGCATTCTGCAATGCTGCATCTTCAAGCCCGTGCATAAGGAATATGGCCCTGGCGTTGCAATTCCCATGGGCATTCTGCAGGACGATAGACTCACTCAGGACTGCAGGAATCGAATGATCTGCGAGTCTGCGACTGATGCTGGGTCTTTGTATACAGATGCTGCAGCCTTTTACACAGATGCTTGGATTTGCAAAGCTGCAGGTGGGCATCTCATACATCTCCTGGCAGCTGTGACAGTTGCATATTTTCACATCGCAGCTACGTACACATACATAGGAGCGGCAGCATTAGCTTACAGCTTTAAATCAGTCCCATAGTCCACATTTGCAGGACTGGGAGTTTAGATGAAACCGGAATGGGCAGAAAATATTACTTCTGTTTTGGTTATTTTCTGATGGAGATTATTACATGAGCTTGTACAGTATTTGCAGCTTATACTGTGATACACTGCCACCCAGTGGATTTTTGTTTACATTTTATTATTTATGTATGAACATGGACAAGTAAAAAACTGTGTATGATTCAGACACAAAGAATATAAACAATATGCAACAATAAAACCAAAAGAAGCACACAAAATAATTTTAATTCTAACCTACGCTTGTAACTATAAGAGACAAAACATAATTATATACATCTCAAAATCACCTAAAGCTGGGTACACATGGTACAATCTGCACAACCCACGATATCGCTGAACGGTTTCCCTTGAACTTTTCTGTAGTGCAGGACAAACGATATTGGGTGTAAAACACTGAAAGATATCTAGATAGATATCTTTCAGTGATTTCATCCTTCCAAATCTCTTAACATGCAAAACGTGAAGAAATCGTCCAAGTTGGCCTGCGTGTACGGACGACCATAGATATCGTTATCATCCATGTGGGAACGTGCATCGTTGGTCGTTCGTTAGTCGTTTACTGCATAAAAATGAACGATACGAATGATTTATCGTTGAACGATATCGTTATCGTTAATATCGTTCATAAATATTGTACCGTGTGTATGCACCATTAGGGGTATATTTACTAAAGTGCGTGTTTATAGAAGTGGAGATGTTGCCCACAGCAGACAATCAGATTCTATTTATCATTTATCTAGCCTCTACTGGAAGTTAATAGCTGGAATCTGATTTGTTGCTATGGGCAACATCTCCACTTCTGAAAACCCGCACTTTAGTAAATATACCCCTAGTCTCCTGTAGTTACTGCCAGATGGGAACGTATATATAATGAAGAATATCTAAACTTACCTATTTTCTTAGTATATTCCTCTAAACCTTTATATGATTCCGTGTCATTACAGAAAACTACAATACTCACTTGTTGCCTCATTTAGGAGCATATTTATCACAATCCCCATTTTGATGTGATAAATATTTTTCACATAGAGGGCTTTATTCATTAATTTAATTATTGGGGTCCAAGCAGACCCAAATAATTAACATTTTAACTCACGGCGAGTGCCAGCTCAATAGGCCCTTAAGGGCTCTATTTACTAAGCAGTGTTAGGAGACAGAGTGAAAAGTGATAAGGTGTCAGCAAATCTGCTCCCAACTATCATTTTTCAACAACAGCCTGTGAGATGGCAGTTAGGAGCTGATTGGCTGGCACCTTATCACTTTTCACTCTGGGCCTGATTCAGACCCGCTCACGAGCGCACAGTGCTCGCAAGGCGAGTCGATGGTCCCCCACTGCGCATGCACGAGACCTGGCCAGCGATGGGCGCTCCGTCGCTACGGGTCTCGCACCAAAACAGGGCGGCTGTCGATTATGATTGACAGCTCGCCCCATTTTGGAGGCGGGCGGGGGGGGTGGCTACACAAACGGAGATGTTCCAGAAGGAACGCCTGCCATTTGTGGGAGGCACCACTGACAGCACCAGTGATGTCAGTGGTGAGCTTCCGGCTCTATTTAGAGTCGGAAGCTCACTGGGGCTTGCGGGAACGAGACCCTACCACAAGGGTCTCGTCGCAAGCCCCGATGGTCGCGACCAACACTTGGCCGCTGACAAAAGCTGTGGGTGGTCACGCACAGCTATGCGAGCGGCCAGGAGGACGAAACAAACAAACAAAAAAACTCCCTGATTCAGAGCGAGCACTCTGAAAGAGCGTCCGGCTCTGAATCAGGCTCTGCAGCGTCACAGTACTTGTATGTTAGGGATACACACTGGGGTATGGCCTGCAGCATCACAGTACTTGTATGGATACACTGGAGTACAGCACAAAAATAACTACTGTTTTTTACCCTTTTTTTACTTATTTTTTAAAAAAATTTTAAACTTTTCTTGACTTTTTTAAAAGTGTTTTTTTTTCCCCTCTCTTACTTTTTTAAACCTTTTACTTTTTATAACATTGGAGCAGATGGACACCGGACAGGTGCATCAGCAGCCCCCTGGATGGACAGCACAGCCCCTGGATAGCACAGCCCCTGGACGGACTCAGCGCAGCCCACAACTAAGCCACACAGCAGAGTACAGCACATCCGGAGAGAAGCAATTGGCGCCGATCACCACCGGGAGGAACTTATATGCAATTCAATCCTACGCAGGATTGATGATGTTTTGCCTCATTTTTGGATCTGAGTAAGGCACGAAGACCCGAGCTAGACTTGGATCTGGTTCATATCTGCAGTGTTCAGGTGGGTCCGATTCTCAGAGAACCAGACCTGCTCATCTCTAGTAAATACTGTGTGTAGTCACTGCTGACATGGGTAATTACTGTGTGTAGTCACTGCTGACATGGGTAAATACTGTGTGTAGGTACTGCTGACATGTGTAAATACTGCGTGTAGTCACTGCTGACATGGGTAATTACTGCGTGTAGGCACTGCTGACATGTGTAAATACTGTGTGTAGTCACTGCTGACATGGGTAATTACTGTGTGTAGTCACTGCTGACATGGGTAATTACTGCGTGTAGGCACTGCTGACATGGGTAAATACTGTGTGTAGCATATCTCCCAACTGTCACAATTTAGGCAAGACATTCCTGATTTGAGGGGACTGTTCTGCCCTTCTGAGCGTTTGTCTCAATTTGAGGAGAGTTGGAATATATGTCCAAGTAGGTAATGCCCCTTCAATGGCATGTGTACCAGTGGGCAAGTTAGCATGATATGAAAGGAGTGTTTTTCTTGGGAGTTGAAGGGACCAGGGGACAGCCCAGCAAATTTACAGCATTGGGCAGGTCCTTGGGAGCTATGGCATGTACCCACTGTGATTCACATGCTCTGTCTCGGTTTTTAATTCATAACTGTTGGGAGGTATTGAGATAACTGCAACTGCAGGCATAAGGGAGACAATAAAACAAATGACCAACTAGCAGTAATTGGATAAAAAAAAACCTCAGATCTTAGTAGCTATTTAGGATAAGCTTATATGTGGCTTACAGTGTAGGAGTATATGCTCCAAAATACAAACCAAAAAGAAAAATACGAGTTCATAATGTGTCGTAATAATCATAACGAAAACATAATTTTTATTTCTAATATTAGTAACCACCTAAGTGGTATGTTAAAACACAGCAAAATAAGAAGATTATAGTAGGAAATTAAATGTTAAAATACTCAGTCGTGCTCAGTTATCAATGTCACAAATTAATACTCTAAATAGTGCTTTATTGTGTGTGGATGAATTGTGCATGCATTTTATGTCACAATATCTTATATTCCTGCCCCTTTTAATTATACATAGGGTAGTTATGCTTTACAAACTTAGGCCCTCATTCAGAGCCGGACGCTCTGAGCAGAGCGCTCGCTCTGAATGAGGGCCGTCCTCCATAAAAATGGAGCGTCCTCCTGGACGCTCGTATAGCTGTGGGTCACCACCCACAGCACATACGAGTGTGCAGGATGATGGTCGCGATGGTCTTGACCATCGCGACCATCGCCAGTGCGACCAGAAGCCTGTGGTCGGGTTTTTCGACCACAAGCCCTGGAGTGATTTTGGCTCTATCAGAGCCAAAATCACTCCGACTGACATCACTAGTGATGTCAGTGGGCCGGCTTCTGACGGTAGGCGTTCCCTTGGGAACGCCCCCGTCTGGGAGGCACGCCCCGGGCACGCCCACCAAAGGGGGCGTGCTGTCAATCAACATCGACAGCACGCCCCCTTTGATCAGACACAACGAGCGAAGGAAAGTCCTTCGCTCGTCGCGTCTCGCGCATGCGCACGACGGAGCTCCCTCCGTCGTGCGCATTCTCAGTGCACACCATCGACCCACTTGCGAGCGGACAGCCGCTCGCGAGTGGGTCTGAATCAGGCCCTTAGGTTCTAGAATCAGTAATGTAGTACTCTAAAGCTGGCCACAAACTAGACCAACTTACATCCAACCAGCCAACTTGTTGATTGGTTGGAATGAAAATCTGGTAACGTATGGGAGTAAATGATGGTCAGCAATTTGCTCCTAAATGCCAGAAAACAGATGAAAATGGTTGTTCAGACAAGTTTGTTAAATGTTTGATCTAAACTATTTGTTCAAACAACAGTTTTGGTCCATTTTCCAGCGTTTGGGAGCAAATTGCTGATTATATTCCTTACCAGATTTTCATTCCAACCAATCAACTAGTTGGCTGGTTGGACAGATAATCTTTAGATGTGTGGCCAGCTTTATTGTTCCTATTATTTCAATGGATATCTGATTATATGGATGTATCACAAGTTAGGTATGAATTCCATTCAACATTCCATATAGGGAGTTCTGTTTTGCACCTCTGTATACAATATCTCTTTCAATACTTCATTAAAGGAGAGTCTCCATCTATCTGCCTATGGGGCCTATTCATCAACACTAAAATGACGTTTTTAAGGACATTTTCATTAATTACCGTTATTCTAGTATTCATGATGACACTTAACACAGGAGATATCACTGATATCTCCTGGTTAAGTCCGCCTGTGTAAATTTCCACACACCCCATACATTAGTATGGGGATATGGATATTATGCAAGTCATCAAATTCCAAAAATTATGTATTTTTGGAATTTGATGGTCTTACTATATGCCACTCTGAGGTGGCCAAAGCTGAAGGTGGCTGCAACGGCCAGGTAAGTGAACAGGGAGGTAAGAAGAGGGGTGGAGGGGGAAGGGTGGGGGGTTGGGGGACACACACAATTACAGCAGCTGTGGGCCCCTGCAACTTGATTATATCAGTGTGTGGTAGCCCCCATAGTTATGGGGTTACCCCTTTAACTAGTTAGGGGATATAGTTACCCTGCAAGCCCCTGTCAGTTTTTTTTATAAGATCATTTAGCACCATTGGTCCTATAGGATAATACAGCGAACTTTTGCTGACCTTTCTCACTCGGACCTTACTGAGCATGTGCAGACAGGGAGGTAGAAAGTGGCCCTTGGTCAGCAACCCATTTTTGGAGGGAAAATCCTTCCCCATTGATAGGCAGCCCTAGTGTCCAGGCAGAAATCCCTGTAGGCGGCCTGTTGCTGGGGTCCCCCTGTCCACTCACAGATGTCAGACCTACAGGGAGGAGAGTAAGGGAGAGCTTATAAAATACCTTCCCCAGGGCTGTCAGTGCTGAGTCTGGGGGGAATTTCTGTAAAAAGGAGTCTGGGAGGAATTTCTGAAAAAAAGGATTGTCTGTGAGGTGTTTCTGTGGAGTGTCCCTGGATATAGGATATACCAATATAGGGGTGCAGTAACCCCTCTCATTTATCCTGGATTACAAATACTGCACCTGGTGCTGTCTGTAAGGAGTTTCAGTGGAGTGCCCTTGGAGCTGTAAAAATAAGGATTTTATAACTTTTATGTTTGCTTTGGATTACAATTACCAGACTTCACATTAACTCGGAAGGCTACCTATCCAATCTGCCAGGAGAGGTACTCTGATGCTGGCTGTGAGTCCCTGAAGGAAGCTTGACTGGGGATTTGCATAGAGGACCCTGGTTTGGAAGAAGCCCCCTTTGAATAAACGACTGCCTTCCTAAGTGCCTGTTATCAGGAGGCACCGCATGTGGAAGTCTGCGCATGCTGGGAGAGAAGAGGAGCTGCCTGGGAAGGAGGTCTCATCGCTCCATCATCGCAGATGAAGCCCCAGCTGAGGAAAAGGTCCCGCCAGTGACAAAAACCCTGCTGGCACCCGCATGGGCAGAAGAAAAGACAGCCCCAGAGGAAGAGTGCTTCAGGACCCCTCCTGCTGCTGTGTGTGTTTGCTGGACAGAGCCCCTGTGGAAAGGGATTTTCACCTGTTCGTCCTTGTAAAATACCTGCCGGAGGTCTGCAGCTGGGAGCTCTGGTGCGGTGCTGTGCATCCCAGAGTTTCCCTGGACATCGGAGGAGGCTGAATAGCCACCGCTAGGGGTGAGATCATACCAGAACTTCCCTATACTCTGTCCCTCCACAGCTCCTATCTTCCCTCCATTAAGGCCCTGCACCTCTGTACACCTATCCTATCTGGGTCCCCTGGGTCTATTGCCTTATCCTTTACCTTGTGGCTAACCATGATTAGGCTGGGAGACTAGGTTTTGTGTAAAAGCTGGGACTGGGGGTTAGTCTCCCACACAACTGGGTGTAGAAAGGGGTCATAAAGTCTTAAATTAGGTAAAATGTGTGTGTAGTGATGAAATAGGGGGGAGGTAAAAGATAGGTCCCCTCCTCTTTTCCCCAAGTATTGTATTGGTGGTCATTTTCTTTCCTGTGAACCTCTGGCTCATATCCAGGAGTGGACCTGATCTATGGGTGTCGGCTCATGTCCAATGCCACCGTGGGTTGTCCTATGATTATTTTTAAACTAAATGCAATGCTATTGATGTGTATTTGCCTCTGTTTAGTGTTGGCCATTTGTGTCAATTAAGTGGTTGATAGTGGCCTTCCGTGGCCCTTTATCTGTTATAGCACTCTGTAAAGCCGTTTGCTGCTCGCTGTGTTATTATTGTCAATGCTGATTAATATTTTGCTTGCATGAAATGTTTGAATATTTACTGGTATTGGGGTTAATGTAAATTGTCTCTTATACACTGCTTGGCCCGGTGTCCATTTCAAAGTCCATTCATGCTGATGTAATGTATATTACTTGTGCTATCATCTCATTAGCAAAAGGTGCAGGTTTACTGTGAATCTGTTACCTTGTCAATTTCTGTGGTGTAATGTACATTACTTGTTTTATTTAGTCCTGTGCAACCCCGGCTGGCAATTCTGGTGGTAGTAATTTGTGGCATAGGCGTTTAGGGAAACTGTGTTACATTATTGCTGCCGGTGAACTACTGCTATCAGCATAGCCTCAGTGTTGTCCTTATTTTTCTCAAGGCCCAAAAACTGTGTTACATTATTGCTGCCAGTGAACTACTGCTTTCAGCATAGCCTCAGTGTTGTCCTAATTTTTCTCAAGGCCCAAAAACTGTTACATTATTGCTGCCGGTGAACTACTGCTATCAGCATAGTCTCAGTGTTGTCCTTATTTTTCTCAAGGCTCAGAGACTGTGTTACATTATTGCTGCTGGTGAACTACTGCTATCAGCATAGCCTCAGTGTTGTCCTTATTTTTCTCAAGGCCCAAAAACTGTGTTACATTATTACTGCCGGTGAACTACTGCTATCAGCATAGCCTCAGTGTTGTCCTTATTTTTCTCAAGGCTCAGAGACTGTGCTACATTATTACTGCCGGTGAACTACTGTTATCAGCATAGCCTCAGTGTTGTCCTTATTACAAAGGCCCAAAGACTGTAAATTACTGCAAGTTGCCGGGGAGCTACTGCTATCAGCACAGACTGTGTTTCAAAGCTATAGGCTGCTGGTGCACTACTGATACAAGCCTAACCCACATGTGTTTTTCCCACGTTTTTCTCAGCAAAAGGAAGCGTTAACACAGACTGTATTTCAAAGCTATAGGCTGCTGGTGCACTACTGATCCAAGCCTAACCTGCATGTGTTTTCCCACGTTTTTCTTAGCAAAAAGAAGCGTAGCACAGACTGTATTTTAAAGATATAAGTTGCGATGCATTATTGATACAAGCTCGACCAGCAGATTTCATGTTTAGGTCTCTCATTTGTTTTAGATAAATTAAAAGTTCTGTAGGAATTGTGGTTCTTGTTGGTGTCACTTGCTTGCCAGCTGGGGTCACTGGTAGAGGACGGGGAGGTAATAAATAAATACCTTGACATTGAAAAGTGTAATTTATTTAATTCAATCTGTGAATGGTAAACATTTCCTGTGTTAATTGTTAATCTTTCATTGATTACAATAAAATTGCATTGCACCTTCCCTCCTGACTGGTCATTGTGTCTGCAAAAGGGGAATACAGGCTTGCCTCCCTGTCACGGTGTGTCCTATCTTAGCGAAGGGGAAATCTGCCACCGAAGCATTCCGAACACACCTGAACCTGGTGCTAGTAGTGCAGCACTGTGCAAACTTTCAGAGCATCACAAGTGGCACTCTGCAAATCTATTAGTGTTGCATCACATAACAAATCTCTTGGTAGGCAGGCAATTGACATATAATTTCATTATCAATTATGCACTTGACTGCTGTAGCCTCCCTTTTTATAGGTGCGGGGCTGTCAGCATGGTTAATGGCGACGGGCGGCTTGTATGTAAAGCCTGCACTGACTCTGCACCGTCGTGCGGCATACATCTTTGCCTGTGTCAGCCGCAATGTCTAATAATGGAACACTGTAGCACTACTGTTCACCTAAGATACATTACACATACACGTACACAATAATAATATCGGACATAGCATACTGGCACTACAAAACGCCTGATGCGCGTTTCTATAGTGCCTTCTCAAAAGGCAGAACCAAGTGACCAGTAAGACATGCCTTAAATACTGGTAGCCTATCACGATCTATCTCAGTGTGATTGACACCTCAAGCATGTGTTTGGAGGTAGTGGAATGTGTATCTATTTAATGGGGATTTGATACATTATTTCCAAAAAACCATGTTCTGTTAACCATATTATAGTCCAAATTTTCCACTATCAACTCATATATAAAACTCAATTGGTATTTAGAAACACAAGTGTCAATAAATTAAATATTCAAAGGCATATATTATTTATTATAATGAAATATATATATATATATATATATATATATACAAAGTGCAAATGTAAATGAATTGAGTTATCAATTAATCCAAATTTTTCCAGTGTTAATATAAATCATAACAGTGTACATACTAGTGTACATATATGTGCTATATAATAATAGTGCAATAGTGTTATTGAATAATCCTAATCCATAACTAATAATTAATAATCGATGTGTACAAAACATAATCAAATACAAATCATCACTCAGTGTATACATCAAAACGTGATTAGTGTTATTATAAAAATTAATGTGTATTATAATTATTTAATGTGCTACTATATATTATTAGTATAATGTTCCATTAATATTTGGCAATAGGGATAACAATATCTCTGTTCAATGGGGTTTTGATACATAATTTCCAAAAAGGTCAGTATTATTAAGGTTTATATTTTAGGTCCCCTATATCCTGTGAATCACGTCATTGTCCACTATATCTACTTTTAATTAATATATAACATAATATTATTAAGTACATAAACTTAAATGTGAATGAAACACTCAAATATAATTGCCAAATTTAATTGATGTCTTCCAAACTTGATTCAATAATGACCAGGAATATATGTGTTTAATAATTTTCAAATGATATAATCCACTACCATTAATGAATCACATAATTTCTAGAACTCTAGTATAGCCTAGTTATTATAGTATAATGTATAAACCTTAATAAATTCCATAACCAAATGGTAACAAAATAATATTCATTATCGTAGACACTATTCATTTCAATATCTTATTATTGATGAAACCTTCTTAGTTAAATATGTAACAAATGTAAATCAATTCAGGATTTTATTAAAGGAACATAGAGTAATTTCTAGTTTAATTCATACCCTTAGGATTTATACTATCCATGAGAAAGATTCATTTTGCTTCTTTTCTCAAAAGTCCAAGTACCAAGTTACCTCCTCTGAGGCCTAATTGGACTTTCTCTATTCCAAATGCCTTTAATCCCCCACTTTCTCCTCTATGATGTTGTAAAACGTGCTTAGCCACACTTGTGAGAGTTTTCATTTCCTCCATATCCCTCTTTGTGTTATTGATGTTATAGACATGCTCCAGCAGTCTTGTCTTTAACTGTCATTTGGTCATCCCTATATACAGTTTCTAACACGGGCATACAAGACAATATATCCCTCCATGTGTGGAACAACTGATGAAATCTCTGATTTGCCATCTTCTCCCAAACATCCTCAAAACTATATATTTTTATAATAAAGGAACAGGCTCTTCAATGTCCACATTTATGTGTACATTTAATCTTATTAATTTTTTTCTTATAATATCATACAAAGTGGCTATGTGTCCAGGGGCATTTTAAAAGAGGAGGGGGCCCGTGTGCACTCCCTCGTGCAGGGCCCCCTCCTCTCTCCCTGGTGGCTGGCAGCCGACTGACGCGGCTGGCCAGCCACCGGAGCATTAGTAGACTCCGAACACTAGAGTGTACCCGTAGTCTACTGCTCTTGCACAGAACACAGGAAAATGGCCGCGGCTGCCATTTTTCTGGTGTTCTGAGCAGCAGTGACACCCGATGTGGGACCTCGGACAGGTAAGTTTTAAAAAAATATGGGTGCGGTGTGGGGCCCACTGGACCCGGGGGCCCATGTGTCCCACACACACTGCACCCATTATAGATATGCCACTGTATGTGTCAGATGTGTCAGTCTCAAATTCTTGGATCTTTTCCAACTGACTTGTACATTATCCCCTATAGCCTGGGCTAGATCCTCATCTGTGTGTAGCACATGCCAAAACTTTTGCAAGCCTCCTTTAATTTCTCTCCACTGATTGCAGTATGTTCTAATAAATCAAATAGGTCGGGGTCCATGAGATTTAACTTTCTTCTTGGGAAGTTTTAGCTTTGCAATAGGCCTTCTTTATGATGGTATTACTGTATCCTGTAAGTTTGAGTCTCTCTCCCAATTCCTTGTCTCTTTTGTCAAATACTTTCTCCACAGTACAATTTTGTCTCATTCTCAAGTATTCCCCTTTAGGTACACTTCTCTTTGTGGCTGGGAAATGTGAGTTCTGATAATGTAAGATACTATTAGTGGCAGATTGTTTCCTGTATACATCTGTTGTCAATTTGCCATCCTCATTGATGTGAATGGTTAAATCCCAAAAAAATTTTTTTCAGTTGTTAACGTTAACTCATTGTTCTCCTTCCCATACTATGAGGACGTCATCTGTGTACCTCAGCCATAATAGTACTCTATCTGTATATCTCACTTTCTCTTCTGTAAAAACCACTTCACGTTCCCACCACCCTAAATACAGGTTAGCGTATGTGGGGGCACACGTAGTCCCCATGGCAGTTCCCCGCACCTGTAGGTAGTATTTTTAATTGAACGTGAAGTAGTTATTAGTGAGAATGAAGTTCAATAATTCAAGGAGGGAACCATTAAGTTCACTTTCCCTTTCCATGTCGAGGAAATATTTGATTGCCTTTAGTCCATAATCATGATTAATGATTGTATATAGACTTTCTATATCGCATGTGGCCAAGATTGTCTGATGTCCAACACTGATATTTTCAAGTTTACCCAAGACATCAAGAGTATCTCTTAAATATGATGGGAGTTGAGTGACATGTCTCATTAGGTGTTTATTTATAAAATTAGTTGCTATTTCACCAAGACTATCAATACCGGACACTATCGGTCTTCTGGAAGGTGTCCTCTCATCCTTGTGAATCTTGGTTAGCATATACCAGGTCCCTGTTTATGGACAGTCCACCCACAGATATTCATAATCTGTTTTAGTTAGGATTCCTTCCTTATATCCTATGGTAATCATATTCTGATATGTTTTCAGAATATTCTGTGTTGGATTAAATATCAGCTCCTTATAACACAAAACATCCTTAAATTGTTTATAAGCCTCATTCAGGTACATGTATTTAGGGTAATCTTACCCTTTCTTCTGATTAGGGGTTAGCCACCCCTTTAGGTGATCTGCATATAGTTTTCACTTTATATACCACAGCGCCCGGAAAATTTCCCTATTTTCAACAGTACATGTCTTTAGGCCATAACACAACATTGCCTCCTTTATCAGAAGGCTTGATCTCTTTTACATTCCACTTCTGAATTTCTTTAAGCGCATTTCGTTCTTTCATACTCAAATTGTATGTCTTGGGTTATCTCTTCTAAATGATTTTATCAAGTTCTTTGGACACTAATTTCAGGTATGTTTCAACTTGAGGGCAGATCCTAATATCAGGTATAAATGTTGATTGTCTTTTCAAAATAGGTCTCTTGTCATTCATCTCCAACCGTTTTTCAGAATTTTCCTGTAACAATTCTTCCAGGATGTCTATTGCATTACATTCCTCTTCGGACATTGTATCTTTCAAATTTATTTGCTTTCTTGGGATTTGCTTATTTTGTTAGTATTGAAAAATTTATAGAGGAGTAGCTTCCTACAAAAAGATTGAGATTTTTTTCAACTTCAAATCTACTGATATTACTCGAGGGGGAAAAAGACAGTCCTCTACTCAGTAAGGTAAGATGTTCCTCTTGTAATTGTTTGTTAGACAGGTTGATTACTCTAAGATTATAAACTTTTATCTCTAATGTTTGTAGTTTCTCCTCTGTCTCTTGGGGCCTCCTCCCATTTTTTTTCTTTATTTCTTTTCGTTTTAGATCTCTTACCCCCTCTCCATATTTTCTTTCTCTTAGGGGTTCCTCTATCATCTCTCCACCTTTTCCTAAAAAATCCCATCCTCCACACAATGTCCCTGGGATGTCATCATCTGAGGATTCTACCTCTGAGGTTGTGTAATTCATAGACACATTCTGTTTTCCTCTCTGTTTATTCTATTGCCACTTGAAAATCAGATTCTGGGCATAATCATTTAAGTCTCTTGAAAATGTCCTCCTTTTTTGTTCTATATTGATCTTTTCAGACTGATCTATTTCACTGTTGAACTTCTCAAAGGTTTTCTGAAACCTCTCTATCCCCTCAAATGCTCTTAATTTCTCACCCAAGGTTTCTACATCTTTAGTGTATTTCTCCAGCATGATGGCATCATGTTTAATTAATATCTGCATTAGCTCTTGGGAGCATTGAAGAAGTGAGGTCTCCCATTCATTTTTTTATTCCACCGTTGCCAATTCATAGCCTTGGAATTCCTTTGGTCTTAAACCACATGGGATCAAATTATGTTTAAGATAGCTCTCTGTAGTTTTGTTCCAGAATGATTTAGTTTGTTTTACCCATAGATGTTTAGGTTGGTATAAGTCATCCAGCCAGTTTTCTGATACTCCTGATTGTAAACTATCTAGATAAATATCTTCCTTGTTACCACACATTTGAATATGCCCCAAAATTTAGCAGTTAGTCCAACAATCCATGTCACCATGACCGGCAAAAATTGCAGCGTTGTGCCGTCTATGTATAAATTCTGTTGCGGCAGGGCTGCCCACCGTTTCAGCCAGAGACTGCAGATATCCGCTACCTGATGGGCAGATGTACTAATCTCTGGAAAGTGATAAATTGGAGAGTGATAAACTACCAACCAATCAGCTCCTGTCATTTTTGAAACACAGCCTGTAACATGACAGGAGCTGAGTGGCTGGTAGTTTATCACTTTCCAATTTATCACTTTCCAGAGCTTAGTGCAGCTCCCCCCCCCCAGTGTCATACTGCTCTATACACTTATTTATTATTATTTATTAATAGTTTCTTATATAGAGCAGCAAATTCCGTCGTACTTTACAATTTAAATCCACATTAACATTATACTAGGTTGCAAAAGACATACATACATACATACATACATACATACATAAAAGACATACATAAGGGTAAGAGGGCCCTGCTCGCAAGCTTACAATCTATAGATGTTAATACACACTGGCTGGATGTGCAGTAATAGACTCCTGGGCTAGATCAGCTGGAAGCCATCTATATCAGAGCCAGCAGCATCAATCACCCGTAATCCCGCAAACCACCCAGGTGGATGTTTAATCATGATAGAGGGTTGAGACAGTGAGTGCTTTAATCATGTGTTAAGTCTGAATAAATAGCAGTCATCCAAATAGAAGGATAGTGCTAAATGTCTTTTATGGAAAGTTCTCACAGGATAAGTCCTGGGGAGACAATACTGTGTATAACTACTGCAGGCAAATATTAGTCAATATTTCTACTTAAGTTACATAATATTGTCCCATCATTCAGTTACTTGACCCAGGCTCAATTGACCACTAATGTCAGATGTTTACAAAATATTAACCTCCCAATGTACTGTATACTGGTCATAGCACTGGAATTGGAGGCAGAACCAGGACTGGGGAGGTTGCTGTGACCCACATCTCTGCAGTGAAAGAGCCTGTGGGTCTGATTTAGAGGAGGATGCAGAATCGGCGAAGGCTGCATCTATTGGCGGTCGCAACTTTGGGAATTTATGAAACTGTTGCTACATAGTACTTCCATGGTGTACTTCCATGCACCTGACTGTGCAAGGAGTAAGACACTTACTTGCAGCATCCATACACGCTGTAATACCAATTGGTGCATCTTTAGACCATCTCTGTGCATGTGCTAAACCACCTCTTTGTTACTACTCAAGAATCATTCCACTGAGTCCAACAACAGCAGTGCGTTCACTTCTGAACCAGGCCCTGTATATTCAGAACAGGATATTGTACACGATATACCCCTGCACTCCTGTTTCAGCATGCTGTACTGTGTTTTTCCACAATAAAGCTCCTATTTTGCTTGTATGCAGATTCCTGCCTGGTGATTTGAAGCTAGACTACTAAAAATTGGTGTCAGGAGAGGGATCATGTTGAGTCCAGTAATTGAGTACCTTGGAAAGTCAGCATGAAGTCTTGTATGAAGCAGATGGTGGTGAACCTCCAAGGCCTGCCCATATGGAGCAAATAGTAAACAAACTGACTGCTTGTGTTATGCTGTGAAGAGAGGCGAGGCTTCCTCACCAATAGGGAATGAGGAGTTTGGGACTTGGGGTGGAAGTGACTTCCGGAAACCTTCTGATAGCCATCTTGATTGCCCAGATGAGAGATGGCATTATTGTGAATGCCTTTATGATTACAGCTGAGGAGTGGCCTGATGCTAGGTACCTGGGTGTTGAATCCAGGGCTCATGATGATAGCCGGGGTACCTTAAGGTTCAGGATCATACAGACAAGATCATGGGAAAGATACAATAGTGTTATCATTATATGTTACATTAGCTGTCCAATATAATATATCAATGCTGGGGCAAAGCTGGGGGAAGGGGGCCGACAAGGCTACATGGCCCCTGTCTCCCTTATGATAACCCCACCCCCTCACAGCCTTACCTGGACCTCCTACTTCCAGAACATTATGGCTGTAATAAGAAGAAAATGAGATGAGATCATTAACCGGTAAGTTAGGATATATGGCAGTATGGCTTATGTTTTACTGGAGTTAATTAAGATGGAGGTTTTTTCTTTTTTATGAGAGGTAAAGAGTGATGAAATTATTGATGTTGGGGCTAATTAACTATGATGGCAATGGTTGTAAAGGGGTTAATTATATTGAATGGGGTTGTTACTATAATGCTGAAATAGTTAATTGTTTTTCAGGGGATTACTGATGTGGGAACAAGCTGTCAGGCAATAAAAAATACTCTATTATATGGTGGTCACTCATGCTCTATTATCCGGTGGTCAGAACTACCCACTGTATTATATGGCGGTCACTGAAGCTCCCTGTGTTGTATGGCAGTCACTGAAACTCTCTGTACTGTATGGTGATCACTGATGCTCTCTGTTTTCTATGGTGGTCACCGATGCTCTCTGCAGAGCTGTAACTAGGGTGGTGCTGCCAGTGCCGCCTGCAGGTGAAACCAGCCACCTCCCACTGCGATCATTGATATGTATGTCCCCTGCCTAGCGCCCGCTGAAATGTATGATAGTGTGTAACTTTGTATTTTATGGTGATCACTGTGAGTTTCTCTGTTTTATATGGCTGTCATAGTGATGCTTTCTGTATTATACTGCATGACGAGCACTGCAGTGTTTTCTGTAATATATCACAGTCACTGAGATTCTCTGGGGTTGGTGAGGTAGTGTAGACTCCCCCATTCTGTTCCCGGCTCCTCTGCCATGCACAGGGACAGCCTGTTCTTCCATCAGGTACCAGCTTCGTTAGAGATGTGAGAGGTGAATGTCGGCTATGAAGGTGTGCGACTGCCGACCAACATGCTACATTGGAGCAGCTCAGTGAACCCTGCTGCATATGGGACTCCGAAGCAAACGGATGGTCACTGCACCTAAGCTAAAGAAGGTGCATAGGCGGAAAAGGCTTCAATTTTCATGCCTGTATCGGAAGTGGACCTCCACTGATTGGCGAAGGGTTGCCTTCTCTGATGAGTCATGTTTCCTGCTTCATCGAACGGATGGATGTTGGCGTGTCAGGCGTGAAACATCAGAGAACAAATACCCTGCAACCATTGCTGGAAGACACAAGCTGGAGGTGGCAGTGTTATGGTCTGGGGAATGTTTTCATGGCATTCTCTAGGCCCACTCATCCATGTGGAAGGCACCCTCAACTGATTTGGGTATGAATCCATCCTAGCCGAACACGTACACCCATACATGCTGATTGTCTTCCCTGAGGAGGATGGGATCTTCCAGCAAGGCAATGCGACATGTCACATGGATAGAAATGTCTGGCAGTGGCTGGACCAGCACAACCAAAACCTCCAAGTACTTCCTTGGCTTCCTTATTCCCGGGACTTGAACCCACTTGAGCATCTGAGGGACCACCTGTTCGCTCTATGGATACTCCACCACGCACCCACCAGCAGCTGTGGGTTTCCTTGCAGTCAGCATGGCTCTAGATATGTGCCAACCTACCAGCACCTTATTGAATCACTCCTAGCCCATCTAGCTGCTGTCCATGCTGCACACGGCGGTTACTCTGGCTATTAGATGGTGGTCTTAATAAGGTTACTCAATTGTGTATATATAGTACTAATAAACAGCGCTACACCTATATATTCTGAATGTCCTTATATGGAGTCCTTCCAAAACATACTTCCTGTATTCACGGTGGCAGCTAAATGCTTCTCTAGGGAGCCAGTTACTGCAAGGTCACAAATGATGTATGAAAAACAAAAGGTGTGAAGCAAGCACCTTATAGTGTAATAAAATTGAAAATGACAATAGATGAGAGGTAATTAATATGCGTACCATACAGGTTTAATAAGCAGGCATGTAATAAATCTGTCTGTCATCAGACCATGGATCGCCATACAGGGCTTCTTCATGTTAGCATTACTCAGACTACACCCCTTATTTTCATCACCCATCAGGATGTAAGGCCGCCTATTAATCTGGACTCTCCAGTTAGAATGGTGGCTCTATTCCGGGAAATCTCTTCACGCACCAGCTTACTTTAGATTCATAAGTAATTGCAATCTTTTTCTGAAATTCTGTTGCATGACGATCCCTGGTCAGATGACAGGCAGATTTACAACCTGACTTACAGGGCCATTCCGTGTCAAATCAACACACTTTTTGTTAAAATTTTACCTCACCAGCTCAAATTTTGTTCAAATGTGGTATATGGAGAGTATATATGTAGTCTAAGAAAATACAACATTTTATTTAAATATCTCATGCTGTTTCCAATATGTAAAGTTTTCAATAATCTGTCAAAAACGTACACCCAGTATATTTTCAAATCGCCATAGCAGTTCTCCTAATTAAGCTAACGAGGTGGGAGTGGTATCAATTTACTGTGTTTTTTTTATGCTGTTAGCTATGATGTACAACACAATAGCCTTTGTGAGGAAAAACTTTTTCCAAATTCAAGCTGAAATTTTTGATCACGATTATCTCAAAAAGTGCACGATTATCGACAAAAAAGATAAAAACATTTCTGGAAAAAGTCTATACTAATGTTAAATGTTTTTCAAAATGTAAAAGTGGGAGGTTAATGGGTTCTTAAAAATAATTTTAAACAGGAGTAGGCACTACATTTGAAAAAATTAGGGCCTACTTTAAATCCAATTATATGATGGAACAACTAAAATTAGCCTAACACTCAATATTTGAATTAAAAGTAAATTCTCTTAATTAATTTTTATCAATATCTACATTTGAGAATATATAATGTAGAGATTGTCAAAAAGTAATTAAGAGAATTTACGAAAATTCAAATATTGTAGGCCTAATTATAAAAGTTTCTATATGACTTTATTAACTAAAAACGATGAATAATGATTGCAAGAAAATAAATAATGATTTTCAATAATGTTAATGCATTGTTTAGGAATCATGCTCAGTATTGCAGCACAGTTTGAAGCATGTCTGTGCAAGCTGTGCAAGAAAAACTTCACAAACTTATGTTGTCACAAGCTAGACTTCGATGTTGAGGCTGAGTGGCATTTTTCGGCCACAGCGCATGGGAAAGGCCCCTGTGATGGAATTGGCGGCTCAGTCAAGAGAGCCTACAACATCCATATCAGAAGCAAATCCTCACACCTCTCCAACTTTATGAATGGGCGGTAGAAAATATATCTGGAATTAATTTGACGTTCACAATACAAGAAGACAATATTGAGTCTGAAACATTTTTGATTGACCATTTCAGCCAGTCAGTAATTATTCAGGGAACACAACAGTATCATGCTTTTATACCTGTTGTTCAAGTACATCAAAAATATATGTGAAAACCTTTTCTAATGTTACGTCAAATAGAATAGAAATATGTGTCTGCACCTGAAATCACTGAGACATATACTGTACAACAAACCAATGGTAATAGCTAGAAATGGATTGATCACAATAGCAACAGTGAATCTTACTAATAGAACTGCAGTTCCTAAAATCAACATAAAATCACATATCAGAAACAGTGTAACATTCTGCATATAAGCACCAATGCTGAAAATGTTGTGCTGTTCCCTGAGGGACAAAATGAATAAATTGTCTATAGTAATGTAGGAGTAGATAATTCAACATGTAAATACCATAAAAAAATGGAAACTGAATACTTATTTGCTCAAATTGAAAAACATAAGTGTCTCTCTCCCTGTTGAAGGAAAGACCGTGAAACCGCAATATTGTTGCGGCCACTCACCACTCAAATGGAGTCAGTCCTGGGTATAGATCAAAGTCACGGGAGGTAGGTAAAGCTCAGCCGTCTGTCCTAGCCAATATTGGCAGACAGCTGGGATTCGGCTGCCAAGTGGATGTCTGCCGGAGTGAATGCCGTGGTTGCTGGTCCTGTGTGTTGCCACAGCAATATGGTACAGGTGATTGCAGGGGGCGTGTAGCCCAGACGCCGTGCCTCGGCTGTTTGAAAGTGGCTGTACCAGAAGGACAAGGACGGCAGAAAGATCCGTGCACCGTGCTCCGTGCTCCCACACTCCAGTGTGTTCCGTACTCGGTAAGGAGGTTCCCAGCAGCACAGCAGGAGGTAAACTGATAATAAACTGGTAATCCAGAAAAGGTAGGCAGATCAATAAGGAAACCTGTAGATCATGACGCGTTTATCCTCAGTAACATAGGTTTTTTCAAAAGGCAAAATAGATCCCTCATCATTTGGATGGGATTATGTATCCCAGGCTGCAAATCACAGAGTTCTTTGTCCAGGAGGAAACACAATTATTTAATTACCAGCATTTTCTAATGGCCTAACACCATGCAAGCATTTAATACAACAATAACATATCCCATAGAATGTAGGAATCAGGATCTCTTTAATTTACTCGTTAAATTACTCAATTTTGGGTACTCAGAAAACAATTATTATCTAAATGAGAAAAATAGATAAACATATATCAGCAGCCAAAAATAAAAAATAAAAAAAATAAATGAAAAGAATTTTTCAGAGAGATAAGATATAACACATAGAAATATTAATGAATATAAATTATATGTGTACAATATCATGCAAAAAGACTAATAATTAAATCCAAAAATACCAATTGCATTAGAAAAGAAATAATTATACCAACATAATGACAGAAGCCATCAAATCTATTATTACCTATTACTACTTGTAATACACCCGGCTTTTTTTGAATATTATAAATAAAAAAACAGTCTGCGCATCCACTGATACTTAACCCTCTAAACGTACCCTGATATATGTGGAAATCGATTGGCAAAGAAAAATTGGATCATGAACCGTCGTGACTATCTAATGGTGTCGCAGTATGATTCTATGAGTATAAGTAAAAATATCTAATGTGCTTCACAACACAAACATAGGATTGTCAAGATAGCAAAAAATATAATTTAATATACCATAAGAACTAACATATAAAATAAAGAATTAATTAAAAAAATAAAATAAAATAATGAGAAAATACACAAGTAGTATCACATATTACAAAACATATGACCCTAAAGACCTCTGGTAAATATCAGTGTAAAATTGTTGCAGACCTTATGAATAACAAGCAATAAAGATCGCTCTCAGGATTAAAGTCCCATCAATGTGGATACTTTTCTGTGAAAGTGTATCAAAGAGTACTCTCCGGCTATATACATTTAAGTCAGACCAACAAATTGATGAAAATAACTTGTCACAGGTACATATAGGCCTTCCTTAGTGGAAATGGCAAGCATAGACCTCTATAAGAGGTGCATGGTTACTCACAGGATCTCCTGCTGTCCGGAACCGTTGTGACCATTTACATCAATATACTTTAATATACTCACAGTCCCAGTGGCTCTGATCCTTATGTTAGGCAATCAGTGGCTGGATAATTCATCTGGTTATGTGTTGTAATATCCTTGCCAGTGGCAACACTCGGGAGTAAAGTATATCCGTGTAATGCGGGGGGACCCCCCTGCTGGTCATACACCCAGGCACCGTGAACAAATAAAAAACCAGCGTTGATGCCAATATTGCCGGGAAAGTGCTCCGTATCCTTATTGGAGGTGTTAAGCCGCGATCACCACTGATGTAAGTGCCTGAAGCCAGGATATGACAGCTTGCTGAACTTCACCATTGGTAGCGAATTGCTTTCCACCTAGGTGCTTCTTCAATGGTCCAAAGAGATGAAGATCACACAAATGCCAGGTCAGGGCTATAGGGAGGATGCGTGCAGTTGGCTGAGTGTAGCCTGGCGTTATCGTGCAGCAATAAGATGCCTGTTCGCAGCAACCCAAATCGTTTTCGACTAATTGCCATCCGGCTCAATGTATCACAATAGCGGGCAGCATTCACAGTATCTCCTTTGGTGAGGAAATAAACAATAGCACGCCCTTGTGGTAAGGGCAGGGAGCATTTCAGCTATTTCAAATCGAGCAGGGTGAGGTGCCCCACAGAAACAGCCTAGCGGGAACACTACTCCCGGTGTTTGTGGTTGCAATCCTGCTACCGGCCAGCAGCAGAGATCTAACTAGAGGTAATGGGTAATGGCGCCCATTGAAAATTTTAAAATTGCGCCGCTTAAAAACTGTTCTTTAAACTTTAACAAAAAAAAAGAAAACACCATTGTATAAAATTTTTATTATCTACATTAAATTGTCCTTTCTCTCAATGGCACCCGTTGCTAATCATTCCTTCTCCAGCCAGCTGTATTTTTCTGAGGCCGTTGCTGTATTCCAACACTGGCATGGGGTATGTTGTTCTCGAGGGGTGATGGCGTATAGGTAATTGTAAAATGAGATATAATTTAACAAGTAATATTATGATTAAAGGGAAATTGTTTAAATTAACAGTCAGAATCCCAATGCCTGAAGGTAAGTAGCCTAACATTTGTATATCTTTGTGCAGCTGAGTCTGAATCTGTGTATGAAGTGACACTATGCTGCGGCTGTGGCTCTTGCGCCAAATTTCGTTGTGTCTCATCTGCAACTTTGTACTTGTTTAAAACTAATTCCTGTGTGGTTAAAGCTGCAGCCCGGTGTCTGTAGTGCACATCTCTGCTCTGTAATGAATTTCAAAGTATTTTAACATCCTTTGCCTTTTTTTTTATTAGAATCTCATTTATTATTATTTGAAACTAATAAAGCAATTCTGTCATCGTTATTTTGTTATAGGAATCTGTTATAACAGATGGTATAAGCTAACCTTCCTATCCAGGGGCGTTGGGAGGCGAGGCCATGACCCCTTGAACAAAAAAACCCGAAAAAAATATACTTTTGCAGTGCCGGGGAGGGGGGGGGGGGCGCTGTGAGCTCCTCAGCCCAGCGCAAAGCCAGGGAGCGGTGTGATCAGTGTGAACGCTCCCCCACTCAGGCATAGGAGATTGCTGTGGCTGCTGCTTAGCAGCTGCGAGCAATCTCCCAATGCAGCAGCTGCTGCGAGGGAAGGAGGGATGGTGTCGGGCCCCTCTGGAAGCCCGGGCCCAGGTATATTGTACCCGCTCCCCCCCTCTGGGTGCCCCTGATTCTATCACCAGGGGCACAAACATATCAAGTTGCACCTCACCCTCTACCTATATGACCACAATATAATACAGACACAGGGCCTGATTCAGCTTGGATAGCTACTGCTAGTACGCATGCAATCAGCCGATTGTTGCGTACTGCGCATGCATATGCATCGCAGTATGCTCGCGCAAACCGGTCACTGCTATCTGGACTGCGATCGCAGTGACTACACAGACCCATCGCAGAGTGATTGACAGGAAGCAGCGTTTGGGGGTGGTTGGCGACACCGGTATTCCGGATTGAAAAAAACTCAATCCTGGGATTCCCGGGATTGGCCTTGTTTAAAAAAAAAAAAAGCCCCCCACCCAGCCCCCAGTGATTTACCAGCGGGGCTTTCAGCGGTGTCGTCTGTGTCCTGTAGAGCGGTGGCTCACGTGGGTGGTCCCGCTGGCATCGGGCTGTGCAGCGTGACCTCTGTCCTCACGTCACGCTGTGCAGTGCCAACCGGGGAAGGGGGAGCCTGGCAGCATCTGAGCCCAGCATTAAAAAAAAAAATTATGGCCAATGCCGGCTTCCAAACCCGAGGTTCAATCCCGGCCATTTTTAGGCCAAAATCCCAGGATCCCGCTGATCCCGATCCCGGGATTGGCCTCCCTAGTGCGGTGTCATGTGAATAAGATTCCCGCTACTGTGTGGCATAATTTGAATTGGTAATACTATGTGTAATTTCGGCAGGTCAGATCCCATGCCCCTTGCTGTGAGGTCACGCCCCGTTTTTCAGGCTCGGTAGATCACGAAAGTTTATACAAACAAAATTGGATTTTCTGGCACCGTCTGTATTATTAATTACAGAACCAGAGTTTATTGTATATGTTTAGAGGATTCTAATCTTTCCCCATATTAGTTATTATCTATGTCAGATTGCATACCTATGAAGGTGCAATTCAACAATCTTAAAAACAGTATTTAGAAAAACAAGAAGAACAAGGCAAGATTTTAATGCCAAATGCACTATTAGATCCAGTGTTTATTTTTCATCAAAAATTATCTGGAAAAATATATCTAAAATATTAAATCTTTATTAGTTGCTATTAAAAATATATAATTATCCTAATGAGAAGAAATAAATAATTTGTGGGTGAATATTTTTAAAAATAGGTTAAAGATATTTATAAAGTTTGGAAATGTGTTCATTAGATATAAGAAAAAAGTGATATAGATTTAAAACCGTGTGTCCTTGCTGCCGTCGGACTAATGGTAGTCTATTAATAGCACTTCAAATATCAAATGTATGGGGTGTTGTTTAATAACTATTGAATATTAATTAAGATTTAATGAGACTTATTTCCCCAGTGTTCGGGTTTTGAAGTTAATGTCATATTATTCCCTTTGTGGGTCAGAGAGAAATATCATAAACTTTATTGTAGTAGCAGGGATTTGTTTTTTAACAGTGATCTCCAACTGTAATCAGTTGTTTATGGTCACTGGGTATGATTGCCATATAATTATTATTGGTTGTATCTCTTTGCTTGTACAGCGTTACTATTGCTCTTTTGCAAACAGTGGTTTCGAATCATTTTCCTCTATTTACAATCCTGAGAAGTTTACAGTCTATATATGTCATTGTATCATCATTTGTTACAGTGACAGAGATTATTCACTTATTACTCTCTCACTGTGTCACTTCATTTGTGCAGCGCTGCTGTTAGTTTGCTGCAGTAATAACTGACACATTATCCCGGTTACTAATTGTAATTCGGGGAGATATTATGATCTCTGTATTAGTGTGTCATCAGTTATTGTAGAGAGAAAGGAGGAAAAATAAAAAAAATTTCTTTGTTGCTCAATAGTAATTCCCAACTGTATCCCCAAATTTTTGTTCAGTGTCAGTCACGTTATTGTGAACATAGATTGGCATTTACTCCTCTATCCTCAGATGCAATTATCAACTGTATCTTTTGTTTAAATAATACCACTGTTACTCTGTTGCAAAGCATAAGTTGACATTCACTCTCACTGGTTATACTTCTGTCTCTCTCCGGCGGTAGTCTCTGTGCCATGCTTAAAGTCTCTTTTATCTATACAATATAGGCTTAAGCCAGACAGCCCCAGTCACATATCCCAATATTGAAGTGCTGTGTATATTATATATTATATTATAGACATGTTTTATCAGCACAATGTTGCTGTATCCGGCGGCAGCGGGTGGACCACCAACACGCGTTTCACCATATAGCTGCTTTTTCAAGGCAGTGTAATCCAACGTCCTCCATGTCCTCCTTTTATACCATCTTAGCAGACATGATTCATCTGTTCAAATTTCATTCTCCCGCTTATCTTCTGATTGGTTGTCAGGTCTCACTGCGTGTGGCAAGTGTTTGTTGACGTCACCATGTATGTTACTTTTGCTACACTATTACCTGAGTGTTGATTGAATTATATGTCAATCAATTAGCTATTTTTGGTAAATATTATGTTATATTATAACAAATGTCTCTCCCTATACATTATTAGTTGGAAGTACTGACACTTATTCCATATATTATTTTGTAAAGGGAGCAGGGTTTATGCCATATAATAAATATTTAGGATTATAGTATCAATTAGTAAATCATTAGGATCCCTTTTTGGCTCTTAGCATGCTGTTGTTTTCTGTCTGATTTTTCTGACCATCTAATCATAATAAAGTTTCTTATTGTTTGAAGATGTCTATTACAGATCTGTCCAGTTATTTTGTTGCTCATGGCATGGCGTGCAGGCCTCTGAGTCTCGCCATGGACTTGTGGCGTACCGTGGTATTCTTCAACAAAGGATATGCTATGGCATGTAATACAGCACTTAACTGCTGGGTGGCGAGTGCTCCAATGTTGTAATTTGTACTGAATGCCATACTGTTAAACATAAATTGGATGGACATCACATTCACAGCATTTGCATGTTCGCACAACCAATATTTTTAATGTCACATACTGTACATACAGTAAGATCTTATAACGGGATGCAAATCATTACACATACAGTATTGTACATAACTGAACAGTAGTGAAGTTGGCCGAGTTGTTATCACGGTATAACCGATACTGTAGATTAATGAGATGCACGCACAGCTTTCACTGAGATGGGATGAATTATGACAATTTTTTTTATAATTAAAAACAGCAGCGGGAGGAGTGCACAAGGATGAGGCCACTCTGTGCGGTTCTTAACATACTGTAGCTGGCATGTGGGCTAGTGGTTAGGTGATTGCTTTGCAAGAATTATGGTCCCGGGTTCGATCCCTGGAAAAGAATATTTTTTTTTTTTTGGCACTGTCGGCTCTGGACACTATAGTGAAACTACTGTAGTAGTGTTGTACTGTAATACTGTAGTGTTGTTGTTTAAAAGGCTGCTTAAAAGTAAGACATTACAAACTGATTGTGCGTTTAAAAAGTGCAAAACTTTCGTCAATGTCTGCGATGTGGTGGCTGTCAGCTCCGAGGGGTTGCAATGGGATTTCTTGCGCATGCCCAGTGGAGGGGTTACAATGGGATCTGTGGCGCCAAGCCATACGCCATGTAGCGCCATGCCATGGCGTATGGAAGATCATCACTGTGCATGCACAGTTGTCTGTATTACTACAGTACTGTACGGTATGCTGTTGAATTTTCACCCTTGTGCCACTCTGCGCTCTCCAAGACTTGTACACAGTAGTCATTTCATGACTTCAGAAACTGCTACAGTAGTAGGCTCTGTTTGAGAGGGAAGCCTCTAAATTACAAACTGACTGTGCATTTAAAACATGAATTTTGCACCACTCTCTACGCTGTCCCAGACTTGGACACAATAGTGATTTCTGTATTACAAACTGACTGTGCGTTTAAAGTGCAAAATAGCGTTACACCACAAATTTGCGACAATGTATATGCTGTTCCAGCTTTGCACACTTTAGCGACTTCTCTTGAGCAGTGACTAGAAGTGGGCTCTGTCTGGAAGAGAGCTCTGTGTATTACAAACTGATTGTGTGTTTAAAGCGCAAAATAGCATTACACCGCAAACTTGCGACAATGTCGATACTGTTCCAACCTTGGACACTATTGTGATTTCTCATGTCCAGTAAGTGGTAGTGGGATCTGTATGAGAGAGAGCTCTCTGTATTATATGGTTGGCGCTGTGGTGGCTGTCAGCCATCTCCAATGGGTTAGAAATGGCATCTATGGCGGGTGCATGCCCAGTAGGAGGGTTGCAATTGGATTTCTGGTGCATGCCCAGTGGGTCGAGAGTCATAACACAGTGCATCAGGTCCCTTCCCCCAAAGCAAGCAAGAGTCTCTCATTACCATAATAAAGGATGCTTTGTTAATCCATTTACTGTAAGCAGTCAGCTCTGCCCTTGTATCCTGAAAAAGGCTACGAATAGTTACAGTACCATTGCCAAAGACACCATCCACCATCTGCTAGGACAACTACTGTATTGTGCCGCTATGAATGTGTCTGTACTGTATATTAAAAACTGACGGTGCGGTTGAATTTTGCACCACTCTCTACGCTGTTCCAGACTTGGACAAAATAGTGATTTCATTACTTCAGAAACTGGTAGTGAATGGGCTCTGTACAGTATGAGAGAGAGATCTCTGTATTACAAACTGACTGTGCGTTTAAAGCGCAAAATAGCATTACACCGCAAACTTGCAACAATGTAGATGCTGTTTCAGCCTTGCACACTATAGCGACTTCTCTTGAGCAGTGACTAAGAGTGGGCTCTGGGCCTGATTCAGAGCCGGACGCTATTTGCGCTTGCTCGTTCAGAAAAAGGGGCCAGCTATTTAAATTTAGCACTCGCTCTTTGCGGTCTGTTGACGCCTCTATGTCTGAGCGAGCGCATATTTTGAAAAGACGCCCCCTGGCCTCTCGCATCATACGTCATCTCCGCTATTTATTAGATTAATCGAGTACATCGAAAGGCATCTGAACTGCTCGCAGTGCTTGTGGTAGGATTTTCCTACCGCAATCATGCGAACAGTCAAGGCTAAGAAACAACCAAGTGACATGATCGATGACGCTGCTTTGTTAATTATGCACACCCTTAAAACGCCCGTTTTGACCTTTTGGCACGCCTGCGTTGGGATCACCACTCCCCATTTTCAAGCACCTTCCCCTGTTACCACCCACAAACTCCTCATCCTGTCACTCAAATTAGCAGGCACTCGATATTTTGAGAGCGCTCGATTTCCGACCACAATGACTGGTTGGCGCATGCGCATTATGACCCATATGCATGCGCAGATGTGCGAACATCGCTTGGAGCGAACGAGCGGCTGCTTACGAGCAGCTCTGAATCAGGCCCTCTGTCTGGGAGAGAGCTCTCTGTATTACAAACTGATTGTGCATTTAAAGCGCAAAATAGCGTTACACCGCAAACTTGCAACAATGTCGATGCTGTTCCAACCTTGGACACTATTGTGATTTCTCATGTCCAGTAAGTGGTAGTGGGATCTGTATGAGAGAGAGCTCTCTGTATTACATGGTTGGCGCTGTGGTGGCTGTCAGCCATCTCCGATGGGTTAGAAATGGCATCTCTGGTGGGCGCATGCCCAGTAGGAGGGTTGCAATGGGATTTCTGGCGCATGCCCAGTGGGTCGAGAGTCATACACAGTGCATCAGGTCCCTTCCCCCAAAGCAAGCAAGAGCCTCTCATTACCATAATAAAGGATGCTTTGTTAATCCATTTACTGTAAGCAGTCAGCTCTGCCCTTGTGTCCTGAAAAAGGTTACGAATAGTGACCATTGCCAAGGACACCATCCCCCATCTGCTAGGACAACTAGTGTGCTGCTATGAATGTACTGTATATTAAAAACTGATGGTGCGGTTGAATTTGCTCTCTTGCATTCAGTAACTGGTAGTGACAGAATTCTCACACCACCAAGTGATTTCTGTGACAAATTGTAGCCTTCCAGGCTTCGATGCCATGATGCCCACACTGCTTTGCCACAGTTGCCTGCCGTAACGAGTGACGCACCTGTGTGTAATGAATTAGCGTCGTGCGTCACTGGCTAGTGAAAATGGCGACGAGATCCAGGCGCTTATCTCCTGGGGAACTCTTTCTCCTGGTTAAGTGGCGGGACCAAAATTTCACCACTAACCGGGAGAAAGAGGAGGCCTACAGGTGAGCGAGCAGGGAGATTTTTGCCAAATATGGCCGCCAGCGCAACACCAGGTCCCTGCAAAGAAGATGGTCTGACCTTCTACGCAGGGACAGGCCATGGCTAAGGCGTATACAGAGGTATCTCAGACACAGTAAGTACAGTATTGCTGTATAATCACATGAATTACAGTAAACAGTATAATCACATGAATTACAGTAACAAATACAATGCACGACTGACATACTGTACAGTACACTGCACTGTAGGGTGTTGGATACTATCTGACGATGACTGACAGTTGTTACCACACACTCACATGACTAGCAGAGATTTGATTGACAGGGTCATTAAATCTACATGGACTAAAGGGCGACACACTATTGGTCGACATGGCTTGTTTGTCTAATAAACCTACAGTAACAAAAGGCAAGTTGATCCACCATACTAATGCCTGTCGACCTACTGTACACACTGTTTATCTGTGCTAGCCCTGCCCCCTTTAAGTCTTTACAGTATTTACTAAGCAGTGTTTGGAGACAGAGTGAAAAGTGATAAGAAAGTGATAAGGTACCATTCAATCAGCTCCCAACTGTCATCTCACAGGCTGTGTTTGAAAAATTACAGTTGGGAGCTGATTGGCTGGTACCTTATCACTTTTCACTCTGTCTCCTAACACTGCTTAGTACAGTAAATAGACCCCCTAAAAAATGTTAAACGCCAGGGTGTCCCTATAGCAGCCAAAGTATGCAAAGGCCAGCAATTCTGGCAGCAGGGTGCCGATCCTGGCACCCTGCAAGGCAAAAGTACAGCTCATGGGGTGGCGACAGTGCGGCCCACAGAGCCTCTGTGTGAGGTTGCACCACTTGGTCATACTGTACTGTATATTTTTTTATATACAGTACCATACTGTTTTATGTTGGGCCCAGTGCCAGCTTCACAGACTACAGTAGTTTTTGTACTACAGTATACTGTATTGGTTTGTGTTGTTATTCCAGTAGAGACTTGTCGTACAGTAGCATTTTTAGTTACAGTATACAGTACAGTAGACCAATTGTTTCTGTACACTTAAAACTTCAAACATCATTGTCTTAGAAACATTTATCTTTACAGGTATAGTATGTACTGTACAGTACTGTAGTGTTAGGTACAGTATTTGGGTATTGTCTGAATAATTCCCATGTGGTGGGCCTCTTTCTAATCCTTGATGCCTTCTGGGCCAATTTACCCTGTTCCTGTTGTACAGTACTGTATGTACAGTACTGTACTGTAGGGTAATTTCTCCCATGTGCCTGGGAATAACCTGAATCTCTATTTTCCTTCTTGTACAGTACTGTCCCAATCTATGTTTCCTTGCTACAGTATACTTTACAGTACTGTATGTCCTACTGTATTTGTCCACATGTCTAACACTTACTGTACCTGACTGTGGCTGTCTTTCCTTACCATACCGTCCACTGTACAGTACCTTTGCTGCTTTGGATGCTGTTCCTGTAGGGCCTGTGTATTCACAGTCATTAATTTCTCACTTTGCATTTCCTTTCTCTTGGTTAGATTTTTATCATGCTCAATAGCTACAGTAATTCCCTAAGGCCATCTACTGTACAGTACTGTACCATAATCCCTCTCCAATTTGGAATAGAGGTCTGAACTCTTGTTTTCAAATTCTCCTTAATGACGACATGTACTGTATTTTTTCCCCACAGTTCAAGAAGCCCCCCTGCCACTGCAGCTCCACCACCAGCCGAAGGGCCACACCCTGGCCCCAGTGGCCTCCCCATGCCACGTAAGTACAGTACTGTATCTCTCTTCTTTTTTTCCCTTCTCAGTCTCTCTCTCCCTCTCTCTCTCTCTCTTTTTTTTCTCTCCCTCTTTCTCTCTCTCTCTGCCCCTCTTTCTCTCTCTCTGTCCCCCCCTCTTTCTCTCTCTCTTTCTCCCTCTCCCTCTCTCTTTCTCTCCCTCTCCCTCCCTCTCTCACTCTTTCTTTCTTTCTCTCTCTCTCTCTCTCTCTCTCTCTCTCTTTCTCTCCCTCTCTCTTTCTCTCTCTCTCTCTCCCTCCCCCATTCTCTCTCTCTCTTCCCCATTCTCTATCTCTCTCACCTTTGTCCCTCTCTCTTTCTCTCTCCCTTTCTCTCTTTTTTTATACAGTACTGTATGTCCTCATGTACAGTATTTGTCCACATGTCTAACACTTACTGACTGTGGCTGTATTTCCTTACCATACCGTCCACTGTACAGTACTTATGCTGCTGTGGATGCTGTCCCTGTAGGGCCTGTGTACTGTACTCAGTCATTAATCTCTCACTTTGCATTTCCTTTCTCTTCTTGGTTAGATTTTTATCATGGCCAGTAGCTAATTCCCTAAGGCCATCTGAACTCTTGTTTTCAAATTCTCCTTAATGACAACATGTTTTTTTTCCCCACAGTTGCCCCTGCAGCACCACCACCGCCAGCAGCCGGGCCCAGTGGGCTGAGTAACCTAAGTACACACTACTGTACATTGTTCTCTATCTCTCTTTCTCCCTCTCTCTCTCTTTCTTTCTCTCCCTCTCCCTCCCTTTCTTTCTCTTTCTCCCTCTTTCTCTCTTTCTCTTTCGCTGTTCATCAGGAATATCATTCTAGATTCTTTTTTCAGCAATTCTTTAGAAATGCTAAAATTTACAGGATCAATTTCAAACCCATAACAAGTGTAGCAAGACACTCTTTGAAAGAAGACAATGGAGATCCTGACTATCTAAAAGCTTTTGGGGTCGAGAAGATACATCTAGGGATAAGAGGAGGAGACATCAATAAAAAATTGCTGAAAAATGAATCTAAAATGATATTGCTAAGGACCCATATGGAATGAACGAACATAACCAACATGGAGCCTTTCTCTAACCTAGACAGCACTAAATATCTGAAAATACCTACCTGTAAACACCCATCGTCATACCTCAACCTGCCAAATACAAAAACAAAATAATGAATTGAAAACACATCTTAAAGTGTAGATAAATGAAAAGAAAGAAGACACCTATACTTACCATGGTGGAACAAATTGGAGAGGAATGGACCTATGGAAGGGTGAAGAGATTAGCAATTTAACAAAAGGAATTACATATAAGATAAACATGAACTTAATACACATACAATGATAATTCCAATAATAATAACTCAATACAGTTTGGACACATAAACATTATAGGTATTATGATTTTGAGTATAGGCGAACTCACACTATGAGACTAATGTAATAGGTAGTCAGTTTTAGTAACAGTACAAACTCGCACTTTCTTGCACTTTTGGAAAGTGCGAGCTTGTACCAAAACTCGCAAATTAAATAGCCTGATAACTTTTCAGCTCGAGGCTACCACATATGCAAGTTTAGGGCTATGTAATCTGACAACTTTTAATTCAAGTAGCATTAAAAGGTGCGAGTTTTAGAGAAGCCATCACAGATCAGTGAGATCCGTGATGACTTCTGTCTGTATTTTAAAATACAAATGACGTGCACCCCCTCCCCAAAAGCCTTACCAGCCCCGGGCTTTATAAAGCTTGTCCTGGTTCTAAAAATACAGGGGCCAGGAAAACACTAACACTATCAACCTGGCACACACCGCCCTAGGGTGCCGGGGATAGTCCGGGGCTATCAGTCTAGGCCAGGGTGCTCTGGAGAGGGGGACCCCTTTATTGGGGGGTCTCAACTCCCCAGGGATCCCCAACCTGGACTGACTAGCGGTCAGGGGTAATGCGTTGGCCGGGGAAACCGGTGAAAGGTTTCCCTGGCTGTGGCATTATCTCCCCGCTAGAAAGAGTTCGGTGCTGGTTTTGGAATTTTCAGGGGAGCCTTATCTGTTTTGTCCTCTGATTTTTCAGAACCAGGACCAGCTCAACAAAGCCCTGTGCTGGTTCTTAATATACAGGGCCCCCTACGCATTTTGGCCCCTGTATTTTTAGAACCAGGACAGGGTTTATAAAGCCCGGGACTGGTTATGCTTTTGGGGAGGGGGTACACGTAATTTTTAAAATAATTTAAAACCTTTTACCTCATGGATACGTCCATGTTTCTGTGTTAATCTGACCTGCTCAGGATATACTCGCTAGCCTGAAGCAGGTCTATTATTTGGGGACTTTTGGTTATTTTTTTTGCGAGTCTAAACCAGACACCCTATTACATTGGGCGAGTTGATTGTTTTCAATGTGAAAACATCTGGATGCGAGTTTGAGAATGGGGATTTTTAGTAACTCTGAAAAATGCGAGTTTTAGTGAACTGACACCCTATTACATTGAAGAGTTGTGAAAAATTGTGAGTTTAGCACCAAACTCGCAATGTACCAAAACTGACACCCTATTACATTTGGCCCTATATATAGTTAATAATTATTTACATATACACAGTATGGATTTATTTTTTTCATTCTTTCATTAAATATGTATGGAGGATGTACACACAATTTCACATATATTAAGACACGACACTGATAATAAACAATAGTATAAATGTAAGTATTTTAGACATATTAGATAAATATCAATTAAATATCACAATATATATGATGTATGATTTTAAGAATGCAATATTAACACAATACACTAATTTTAAGAGTGAATCACGTATTAGATACTCACATTTGCATATATATTAATTTTTATATTTTCACCTTCACATTTTGTAAAAACTATTTTTTATTTTTGTATATGAGTTTAAAATCATAATAATATAAATATATATTCACTTTAGAACAATAAGAACAACAATCATGTTTATGAGGATCTGGATCATATATTAAAGAATTACATACAATAATAAATATAGAGAGGTCCTATATGAAGGACTATGACAATATGGTTCATTTTCACATTAAACATTATAATATACCCCCCTTTTTTGCTTCATCACTTTCACATGACACTATTTAATATTCATCATTCATCTGATGAATATATATATTGATTACTAGTAATTAAAAGAACCCTTTCATCAAAAATAATATGAAAAGAACACATTGAAATAAATGTGGACAATCTATAAACAATCTGTAAAAAATGTAATGGCTAGAGACTTATATAATTGTGGTTACCCCATATTAATAGGGACATATTACACTGTATATACAAGATAATAGACATCTTCTACTAAAATAAGATATATTAGATAAATATTAATCAAGTATCACATATGAATAAAATTAAGCATGTACTACTAGCATAATACATTGATTTCAAGAGCGAATTATTTATCATGGATTCACATTTAAATATTATTCTATATATTCTCAACCTCACATTTTATAATTACATTTTCACATTACTGTATATGGGTTAGAAATTATAATAATATAAATAGATATTCCCTTTAGAATAATAAAGAACATTAAACATATCCATGAGGATCGGGTCTATACATTAAAGGATGTTACATATAATAATAAATTCAGAGAGGCCATACATGAAGGATCCATAACAGCATGGACAATTCTCACATAAAGTATTATAATACACCTTCCTTTCCCTTTCACCCTTATATTATATTACTAAGTGTCTATTCCTTGATGAATATAAATACTAATGAAATACTAATGAAAATATTTGCATAAATGGCAAATGAAAATATATATGCAGATAAAAAGATTAAAAATAATAAGATGAGAATACATCAAAATAAATGTGGATTATTTATGGATAATCTGCAATAAAATTAATGCCTGGAAATTTATTAATTTTGTGGCCACCACACATCAATAGAGACATATTACCTTTATATCTATAAAATGTGTACTTATGTTTTAAAACCATCATAAATAATAGACATCTTCAAACAATAACAAACTTTATTATGATTAGATGGTCAGAAAAATGAGACAGAAAACAACAGCATGCTAAGAGCCAAAAAGTAATACTAATGATTTACGAATTGATACTATAATCCTAAATATTTATTATACAGCATAAACCCTGCTCCCTTTACAAAATAATATATGGAATAAGTATCAGCACTTACAAATAATAAAGTATAGGGAGAGCCATTTCATATAATATAACATAATATATACCAAAACTAGCTAATTGATTGACATATAATTCAATCAACACTCAGGTAATAGTGTAGCAAAAGTAACGTACATGATGACGTAAACAAACACTAGTCACATGCAGTGAGACCGGACAACCAATCAGGAGATAAGCGGGAGAACAAAATTTGAACAGATGAATCATGTCTGCTAAACTGGTATAAAAGGAGGACATGGAGGACGTTGGATTACACTGCCTTGAAAAAGCAGCTTTATGGTGAAACGCATGTCAATGGTCCACCCGCTGCCGCCGGATACAGCAACATTGTGCTGATAAAACTTTTCTATAATATAATATATAATATACATAGCACTTCAATATTGGGATATGTGACTGGGGCTGTCTGGCTTAAGCCTATATTGTATAGATAAAAGAGACTTTAAGCACGGAGACTAGCTCCGGAGAGAGAGACAGAAGTATAACCAGTGAGAGTGAATGTCAACTTATGCTTTGCAAGAGAGTAACAGTGGTATTATTTAAACAAAAGATACAGTTGATAATTGCCTCTGAGGATAGAGGAGTAAATGCCAATCTATGTTCACAATAATGTGACTGACACTGAACAAAAATTTGGGGATACAGTTGGGAATTACTATTGAGCAACAAAGAAAAAATGTTTATTTTTCCTCCTTTCTCTCTACAATAACTGATGACACACTAATACAGAGATCATAATATCTCCCCGAATTACAATTAGTAACCGGGATAATGTGTCAGTTATTACTGCAGCAAACTAACAGCAACGCTGCACAAATGAAGTGACACAGTGAGAGAGTAATAAGTGAGTAATCTCTGTCACCGTTACAAATGATGATACAATGAAAAGTTTATGATATTTCTCTCTGAACCACAAAGGGAATAATAAGACATGAACTTCATGTGTTAAAATCATGAAAAAAAGGCAAGTGTAAAACAAAGTACACCTATTCATGTCAACGTTATTTCCTGATGGCAGTGCCCTCTTACAGCAGGATAATGCGCCCCGCCACACTGCAAACATTGTTCAGGAATGGTTGGATGAATATGACAACATGAGTTCAATGTGTTGATGGCCTCCAAATTCCCCAGATCTCAATCTGATGGTGCATCTGTGGGATGTGATGGATAAACAAGTCCAAGCCATGGAGGACTTGGTGCTAGATACTACAGGACACCTTCAGAGGTCTTGTGGAGCTCATGCCTCGACAGGTCAGAGCTGTTATGGCTCCAAGAGGGGGACCTACACCAAATTAGGCATGTGATTTTATTATTATGACTGATGGGTGTACACCAGCAATCACACAAACAAGGACAATTTATAGTCAAGTTTTTTCTCATCCTTTACTAAAATCATCCAGTGTACTTTGGCTTACCTCATACAAAACAATAAATGAAACATATCTTCAATTAAATCAAGCTAATTAAATACAAATATACATTATATGACTAAATGTCATGTTAAGATAAATCATTTAAATAATTCATTAGTGTGGCACTGCCACTAGATTTTCATCTCATTTTACCATTCATTATTGCAGTTGTAGAAAAACATAGGATTATCTAAGAGGTATTTTAAACAAAATCCAATACATTGTTCCATAAAGTTTATTAAATATATTTAATAGTGCTCCAAGAGACTGTGCAGTGAATCCCAGACTGGATCAGAGACAGACCATAGTCCTGTACTGTGCTGGACTTCATTAACCATCAGAACCTGATACTATAATTTAATGTAATAAAATGACATGTAAGTAGGTAGAACTACATAGAACAGGGGGCAGCTGTGTCCATTGTGTTGCAAGTAGTCTATTAGGTTATCCAGTAACAAGAGACAGATAAAACTGAGTTGCAGGCAGGAAGATATAAAATAGCTATATTAAAGGAGTGTTTTATATTAGACGTTGATAGATGAAAAAGAAATTGCAGTGTCTGTAATTGGTAAATGTAGGAAGCGAAGATGGAGAAAAGAATTACCAGCAGCACAGGTCAGGGAGGTCTTGTCACAAAAGCAGCATGATGCCAAGATGAAACAGATTCTGTAGAAATGGACCTAGATGAAAATAAATGGGGAGGGAGTCATTTTCATCTGGGTCTCCCCCACAACATATCCCAGTGTTCATCAGACATGCTAGGAAAAAAATTAGAACAGAGGGCCTGATTCAGACCCGGACGCAAGTGGCCGTTCGCTCGTCCGCCGTACGAGCGGAAACATTTAAATTTAAGAGCTCGCTCGTATGTTTGCTCGTAGCTAACCTTCTGCCCCATATTCTCCCAACCCCTCCTCTAGCTAGCGAGCGTTCAAAATAGCGAGCGTCTGTCTCCTCTTTGGTTGCATTGAGCGCTCGCACAAGTCAATTTCCGGAAGTGGCCCTGTCATTTTTCGATTGCCTGCTATTTCATTCTGCAAACATACTTGAATCGATTAATGGCAATCACTATATTAATTACCTTAATTGTTATTCACATGTTTGCAATCCTGTTTTTTTATTCAATGTCAATAAACTTTATTCTTGTTAGTGTGTGTCATTTCTTCCGCAGAATACGTACGGTTTGACCAAGGGGATGGTTTTTCGAAATTAATAGTTTGTTAGAATGCTGCTATTGTTTTGCTTTTTATTTATATAGGCAGATTTTAATACTTTAATTTTGATATTGAAATTAGCTTACGCATGTCACTGCATCAAGCCTATCATAACTCACATTATATTTGTGAGGGTGTAGGTCACATGACTCATACAATAACCAATAAAATTGTTCCTGTTAATTTAAAATGTACATTAGCCAATCAAATTTTTTCTAGGACCTTTATTAAAACTGTTTTGTGTAAAAAAAATCATTACCATCATGAGAGCCGCCGCTTTTTGTCGCCGTGAGCTCCTGGTCCTCACTGAGGTGATGGACCAGAGAATTACTGACTATCCGCACCCCATCACCAACCTCCGCAAGCGGCTGGCCTACGCGGAGGTGCGCCGCCGCCTGCGTTCCCTCGGCTATCGACGAAATATCGGCCAGCTGGAACGCAGGTGGTTGGATCTGAGGCGCAGATCCCCACGCCTGCTGGCCCGTTTGCGTCTCCAGATAGTGCAAAGTAAGTGTTTCTGTGTATGTTTTTTTTTTTATTCTCATACCTGCGTGTGCATGTTTACAGTATAGCCCTGTTTGTTTATTTTGGACATACCTGAGTGTGCATGTTTACAGTATAGCCCTGTTTGTTTATTTTGGACATACCTGCGTTTGCATGTTTACAGTATAGGCCTGTTTGTTTATTTTGGACATACCTGCGTGTGCATGTTTACAGTATAGGCCTGTTTGTTTATTTTGGACATACCTGCGTGTGCATGTTTACAGTATAGGCCTGTTTGTTTATTTTGGACATACCTGCGTGTGCATGTTTACAGTATAGGCATGTTTGTTTATTTTGGACATACCTGCATGTGCATGTTTACAGTATAGCCCTGTTTGTTTATTTTGGACATACCTGCGTGTGCATGTTTACAGTATAGGCCTGTTTGTTTATTTTGGACATACCTGCGTGTGCATGTTTACAGTATAGCCCTGTGTTTATTTTGGACATGCCTGCATGTGCATGTTTACAGTATAGGCCTGTTTTTTTTTTTTTTTGGACATACTTGCGTGTGCATGTTTACAGTATAGCCCTGTTTTTTGTAAAAAAAAATTTGATACAATCAAAATACTAAAAGGCAATTTGTAATTACAAATGTTTTTCTACATCATTTAGGGGCAGAGCGGAGACTCACACGTCGCAGACGTGTGTCTCGTCCCCTATCACCACTCCCACCCAAACATCCTCTGCCCACTCTTCCCCAAATTCCACCTCCACCCCAGACCTTGCAGCCCGTCAGTCCCCTCCCTCTCCTCACATTAACATCCCTCCAACTTCCCCCTCCACTCAAACCCCCCCTCTCTTTTCCTCACCCTCCACTTCATCCCACATGACCCCTCCTCCTTCCCTGAGCCAGTGGCCCACCTCTGATGAGGAGGAATTCGGGGCTCCAGGCCCAGTCAGCAATGTGCCCGGTATGTTTACATTTTAAACTATGTTTTTTTGTTATGTTTGTTTTATTTTGGTTGATGTTGTCCTTTTGCCTGTGCAGTTCAAAATAGTAAAGTAGTTCCAATGTTTTTTAAATATATCTTTGTGAAACAATGTCAAGAATGTTTTCCCCTTACACATATGACACATGTCCGAACACTCACACTTGTGTCTTTCTTGTTTATGCTACCAACAAATGTCGTAGTTTGGCTTAGTTTGTTTTGTTTTTTTACGTTTTTTTTTTCTTCTTTTTGGGCCCTTATTTGTTTTAAATCTTATCTTTTTGCATTCCTTTTGTTTTGTACATGTTTTGGTAACTTATGTATTTTTATGGTATAGTCTGAATTTTTGGTTGGTTGTTAAAATCTAAATGAAGGTGTCATTTTAGTAATCCGCACATTTTTTTCACCCACAGAGGACCAGAGGCGTAACAAGGCAATTGCTGCCGGATTACTGGATATACAAGGCCATGTAATTGCCATGCTGGTGGCATGGACCATCTTTTGGTGATCCTGCACCACTAATTTTGTTATATGACAAAAAAAACCCCTAAAAATAAAGTTTATTTTGATTTATTTAAGTCTCATTCCTTGTCTGTAAATCTTAGATTGTTGAACCTTACATAAGTCTACTATTTGTCCCTGAGTTTTTAAGTAATGTATTGTTTGTAGAAAGCTCAAGTAAGTATGTAAGCTTGCACATTAAACACATAACAATACCAATAGGCTTGTAGAATTAACCTCAAAAACAGAATACATTTTTTGGGGGGTAATATAAAAATTACAGCTACCTGTTTAGGCCTAGAATGGAAAACATACTGATTCACCATAATACCTTTGGTGTTTGTTTTGAGCAACAAAGCAGGGTACTAAAGTTTACAAATTAAGAAATTACAGTATTAGGCATTAAGCAACTTTGCATTTTTTTAAACAGGTTACACTTGGTTGTAATTTACGATGGAAATGGTTGGGTAACGTTAAATTTTTTTTTAATGCACACAAATAATAAACACCAAGTGAATTGACACAATAAATTCAAACATTGAAAACACACACAAAAGTCCAAACAACAACAAACCACACCCCAAAAAAATTTAGGAACTGTTTGAAGAAGTAGCATGCTAACATGAATCCACAAATGAGGAGAAGAAATCATTGTTCCCGAAGTTATATCCAATGTGTACACATAAAGTCATTTGTGTTTATCAGGTAGTATGCATGGATTTTTATGGTCATTTTAGGGAATAAAAAAAATAAAAAAATTTAAAGTGTACATTAAAATATTACATGTCTACATTGTGTCAATTAAATAAATTTGTGGAAATAATTACCTAAAAAATCTTGCGACAACTTCATTGCGTATGGCCCCCCCACATACTGACCTCCGACCAACCTCGGGGGGGCCGTCCTCAGGCAAGGCATCCTCTGGCTGCATTGGGATACCACTCCTTATGGCAATGTTGTGAAATATCCCACACAGGACCACAATTTTCAAAACCATAGCCGGCAAATACATGAGGTCGCCACCAGAGCGGTGGAGGCATCTGAATCTGCCTTTTAAAAGGCCGATACAGTGCTCCACCACCTGCCTGGTGGCTGTAAGTGTGGAATTATACTGATTTTGTGGCCCTGGTGTGGGAACCAAATAAGGAGTGAGCAGCCAGGGCGTGCAAGGGTAACCACTGTCTCCTGTGAAAATATAAAAAACAACATCAGGACCATTGTGTAGCAAGCTTTGCATTGGTTTCAACAGAAGATGTCAACTTACCCAGAAGCCACGCATCACCAGCTTGTAGGTTGTTTAATTTGTGCCAAATCCCTGATTGCCGGATGACGAAGGAATCATGTGCACTGCCTGGGAATTTGGCAATCAGGGACAGGATCTGGAGGGAGGCATCACATACCACAATTACATTCATCGAGTGAAAGTGCTTTCGGTTCCTAAATATAGCCTCCAGCCTTGCTGGAGGCTGAAGTGGTATGTGAGTGCCATCCACAACCTCTATGATGTGTGGGAAGCCAGCAATTTGGTAAAAATTAGCCTTCACCACATTAAGGGAACCCATATCCAATGGCATTTTAATAAAATGATGGAGGTGTTTAAAAAGTGCCTCCATCACTGCCCTCAGGATCCTTGAAATGGAGGATTGGGATATTCCTGCCACTATTCCCACGGTGGTTTGAAAGGATCCTGAGGCACAAAAATGTAACACCAACGTTAATTGCGTAAGTGGTGGTATTGCTGTAGGACTGTCAATTTGCCGTTCCAGATCACTCTCTATTAAAGAGAGTGTCTATGATGATTTGTGGCGGAAGACGGTATCGCCTTAACACCTCATCATCTGGCATTCCAAAAAGGGTGACACATGTTCTATATATCTGGGGCCTTGCACGCCTACGAGGCCTATGCCTGGGACGAAGCTGAGGTTGGTCGGGTTCTGGAACCATAGCCAATATAATACGACCAACATCAACCTGAAATGTTAAGCCAGGTAGTTATTGTTTTAGACAAATGTGTTAAGAAAAATATACTTATCTTTTCAAAGAAAACCAAAGATTCTTACAGGCCTGGGTCGTGTCATGTGAAAAGCAACCCTACATTTCAAAAGTAGAAAATATTTTTAGGATTAATTTAATAAACTAGGAATTAAGCCAAATATAGTTGTCGAAAATTTAGAGAAGGGAGCACACATTAGTTCGCAAAATAGTACGCTCCATTTAGAGTTAAGACATGATTTTACACAGAAAAACACACACATTAGTTCGCAAAATAGTACGCTCCAGTTAGAGTTAAGCCATGATTTTACACTGAAAAAAACACACAGTTCGCAAAATAGTACGCTCCATTTAGAGTTAAGACATGATTTTACACTGAAAAAAAACACACATTAGTTCGCAAAATAGTACGCTCCATTTAGAGTTAAGACATGATTTTACACAGAAAAAACACACATTACTTAGCAAAACATATGCTAAGACCAACACATCAAATTTGTTAATTCATAAAACCAAATACACTTACCAAAAACAGACAAATATCCCAAAGTTAGAAAAGGTCACTTGGTCACTGCCAAAATAACTGTAAAAAAAAATAAAAAAATAAAATAAAAAAAAATGTTAACAATTTAATAATAAATTTTTAGGGGAATTTTTGAAATACTTACTCAAAAATATAAATAAAAATAGCAAAAAAACCCGCAAAAATGCTAACGTAAACAAAGTAATAATTATAAAAAACTTCTCAAAAATACAAACTACTCCTTCAAGAAACCACAAACCACGAACAAACCACTACACCAAAAAATCTCCAACAATCCAAAAATGCCACCTCGGATGGAGTCACACCAAGCCATAAATAGGCTTTATTTTCCCGCTCAAATTAAGGACGGACAATAGGAGCGCACAAGGAATGATGCGGCCGAATAATGCTGACGCATGTATAAAAACATCACTGAAGGCCAAAATCGGTCTGCTACATTGAGAAAAGACAATGAGTACAGAGCAGCAAAGTACTAGCCAAGAGGCGCCATGTAATTATTTTAAAAATTATGTGAAAATGCTTATGTTTAACATTACATTTTGAAACATTTAACTTTTAAAATTTTTCAACCATTTAAAAAAAAGGTGTGGAGGATGCCATGGAAGAGGCTGCTGGGCCTAGTAGGCAAACTAGGGCCAAAAAAAAAGACAGCCACAATTCACAAGGAAGGAGATGGAGGTTTTGGTGCAAATGTGCAACGACAACCTGGCACAGGCACCAAGGAATATGGGTGCAACCCAGAGATGGAAACTGTGGGACGACATAGCCAGTGCTGTCAATGGGGTGGGTGAGTTTGAACGTTCAACCTGGGAGGTCAAACGCCGGTACGTAAAAACTACATTTGAATGAAAAATGGTTACAGGTCCAAATACTGCAGTAATAATGCCAACTTTTTACCCAACAGATGGAGCGACTTCAAATATCGGCTTAAACAAAAAATGGCTGATAGGGCTAGGCATGCAGGGGGAACAGGTGGGGGTCCCACCCCTGTCTCACTTGAGCTCACGGATTTGTAGAAGCTGGCCCAGGGGTGTGTGCAGGACAAGGAGGTGTTTGGCGTGTCAAACATGGATACCGACACAGAGCCGTAACTAGACGTTTTGGTGCCCTGTGCCAGAAAGAGCATTGGCACCCCCCTCATTTTTCAAAGGGACATAATGCACCCAAAAAAGGGCCATGGCTTCATGAGGAAGGGCCAGGGAAGAGATAGGAGAGGCCAGGAGATGCTGGGGATGAAATAAGAGGAATCTACAAGCAAGAATGATAATAAACAGAAATTTGACAGGCCCAAACAGCGCCCCCCTGACCTGTGGTGCCCTGTGCGATGGCACTGGCCGCTTTACCCTAGCTACGGCCCTGTACCGACATGCCAGACTTTGCGGCTCCTCATGTTGCCCCAGGTAAATGTTGTAATGTTAACAACTCAGAAATGTGTTTTGAAAAAATATCTCGTTTTGAATTTGAAACTTTTCTCTTTTTTCTCACAGAGACACAGGTGGATGAGTCTGCTCCAGAGGTGAGCTTTGGCCGCAGAATTTCTTCTGGCTCTGCAGGGGAGGAAGCAGTAGATCCGGCTGGGGACCCTGTGGCAGACAGTCCAGGGCATTCCCCCTCGCAGGCAGTGGCCCTCCTCACTGATCTCAATGTTAAAACGGATCAGCACACCGAGATTCTGCTGAGGATGGACGCCAATCTGCTACATGTGGCGGACGCCCTGGAGCAAAATACTGCGGCCAACGTGAGAATTGCAAATGCCCTGACGGAAAATACTGGGGCAAACGTAAGAATTGCAAATGCCCTGGAGCAGCTCGTTCGCCAGCACATGTTGGAGCCGGCCTCCCTTCCTGCCGGAACATCAGGACCCTCCACCTCTGGCACAACAACACCCATCCCTCCAAATGTGCCTAGCCCTATGCCTAGTCCAGAGGCAACAACATCTGCCTCTGGCCAGGCCAGCAGAAGGAGCTCCCGGGTCCGTTCCGGCTCCCTCCAAACCCCGGCCAAAAGGCCTAAAAGGTGATGACAGCACTGGCTAATTACCCCACAATCCATCTCTGTGTTTGCCCCATATTCCTTCATGACAACAACCTCCCTCTCCTTTCTTGTGAATTGTTTTTTTTGGATTTTTTAAAGTTCAAATGCCACTTATTTTGTGTGTGTGTGGGCCAAATAATTTTTAAGTTTTTTTTCCTTATTAAAATATATGTTTATGGCAAAAAAAAAAAAAAAATGGACACAAACATTTAATAAAATTATGATAAAAATCTGCAAAATTCTATCGATGATTTATTCCAAAACGGGATAAAAGGTAATCCCTCAAACAAACTTAGAAACAATACAACGGAAATAGAAACATTTCATTTTGTAAAACAAAACAAGGGTTAAAAACAATTTATGAGTTTGAATTAACACTTAGCAAAAAAACAAAAGACGATTGGTTTCTTGTCCTCCAAAAAAAAAGCAAATAAAAAAACATGCATACAATATTGTTTCCCTAAAAAATAAACACTTACAAATATTTTAAAAGCCCCAAAATAAAAAATATTTGTTAGCTAATTGATTGTATGACCCAGAAATTAGCAGCTGAGTAGTTCACCTGCGTTCGGATTTTAGCTGCTAAAAAAGGTCTATTTCCTAAACACCTTACAAGCAGATTTGCAATTAAAAGATGATTATTTTTGTGGCCTCAATTGATAAATCGCTACACCATTGATGAGCCCAGGGAAGTACAAAGAGACCATAGTCATTGTGGTAGACTATACCAGACCACAAGCTGAGCGAGCAGTCTTAATGGAAATTGGATGAGACAGTGACATATCACTTGTTCCGTTCACATTTGGCGCTCGCATAAGATAATTTATGGATGCCCAAAAAACGCCTCGACACGCCTGCGTTTTTCCATCTCCACCCCCGTCACCACCCCAAAACGGACAATTCTGTCAATCACATTTGACATGTCACTTCCTGTTCGTTGTGTCTACGATTGACTGAAAAATGCCCGCAATCAGACGTACGCACATGCGCACTGTTACACCGACGCATGCGTGGTTGTACAACATCGACTGACTACGAACGAGCAGCCGCTTATGAGCGGCTCTGAATCAGGCCCAGAGAGCACAAACTAGAAATGGAACAGATGATTAGGCAGGTCATACTACAGTATGGCCGGACCTTGTTACAGTAGATTACAAAAGAAACATGCAATTACATTAGGGAGGGGTGGAACTATTTAGTAGCGAAATAGACAACAAAAGGCAAGAGAACTGTGTATTAGGTATCTGGGATACCTTTTAGGAGTGACAGATTCAATTTGTCAGCAACAGAGGCTATTGGGGTAGGAGGTTTTACCAGGCTGGCACTAAGTTACTCGGCACTTCACACCATCCTGTTCTACACTCCCACTGCCCTACCCCTCCACTACCATTTAATGCACACATCCACATGCAGACTAGGGAAAGACAGTACAATTACGATATCGTACCATTGTTCCCCATCCCCTGCAGTGCCTACACTGAACGATTAGTCGTAGGCACCCTCTATCATCCCCGAACATGGCCTATCTGTTATTATCAGCAGAAAGACTGGCATGTTCGGGCGATGATTGATGTTGGAAATGACCAGCAGGAGCGAGCATCGCTGTTCGTTTCCAACATTATAGCGATTGCACGATTACGATGTCGTAATCGTTCAATCGCTCATTAATATCGCCTAGTGGATGTGCGCCTTTAGTCCCCCTGAATTTTATACTAATAACTCCAGGGTTTGGCATACGTAAACTAGCCAATGCGATCGGGTAAGGGTACGCAGACCACACGCAGTGTGTATGCAGACTCTTCCGATATTGATTGACAGGAAGTGCCATTTGTGGGTGGTGACGGGGGGTGGTCAGGCGAATGCAGGCGTGCCTGTGCGTTGACATCGATGTTACCGATGTCTTGCGGACTGCTCAGGCTTTAAGTAAAGGGAAGTGGGCGGCATTGTGTAGTGCTGGGTGTCTGCATCTTATGCTGCAGTTGCCGTGCGCATGCATTGATACACGCAGCGGCCGAAAGCGTGCGTTCTCTCCTTTACATTTCTTGCTGAATCAGGACCTAAGTGTCTTGAAAAGTCACATAATCATCTGATACGGAGAGGAACAGATCGTCCATCTCCATATACAAGTCAATCTGGAGAACCAGTCTGAAATAGTTGGAGGATAGAAGGATTGCCATCGTGTCTGAATGACTGTGTCAAATTGTGGGTTTCAGTTGGGCTTTAGACTGGGACCACTGGGCAGGTCTGGTTAGAACTGGAGTGAATGAAGCTAGATGAACGTATGACGCTTCTCCTTATTCAGTTCTACCTGGGTTGACAGAACAGGATGGAGAACAAATCAATCACCAGGCTGAGGAACTGATGTGCTTCCCAGGAATGGTGGTAACACTGGGATGTAGCTAGATGACTGCTGCACAGGATGCCGGTGTTCGAAATCCCGGCGCCAGAATCCTGACCCGTGAGCAAATCACTGGTGCTGGAATTCCGACATCAGTTGAGATGCCGACACTGGAATTCCGAAAAGCCCATATCCCGAATGTGAGTATAGCGGGTTGGGTTAGCTGTTAGCCGCTGGGGGGGCGGAGGTTTAGGCACCACATTGGGGTTTACTGTTAGGTTGCGGGAGGGTGGAGGTTACGGTTACGTTGCAGACAGGGGGGTTAGGTTTAGGCACCACCATGGGGGGGTTAGGGTTAGGCACTAAGGGGAGATGGTTAGGTTTAGGCAGGGTTATTGTGCAGGGTGGGTATACTTGCCAACTCCTCATGATTGTCAGGGAAACCCCCTGAAATAGTAGCAATCTCCCTGACTCCCTGAAGAGTCTAGCTACCTCCCTGATTGCACCTTACCCCCATTATGAAGGTGTTATATATAAAAATACAGATATTTACATTCAAATGGGATCATTAGTATAATTTCCCTGCATTGGTTATAAGGCACAATGATCCATATGGCTACATGTATTTTCTGAAAAGTATCAGTGTGTTTTCATCCACAAGTAGATCTTACTGACTGCTTTGGGGCTCATTTACATTTGGATGTAAGTCAGTATTATGACAAGCCTCTCAGATGTAGCCGTACATGCCCACTTTACTGCCGCTCTCATAGGTGCTGCTTCCACAATCTCAATGGTTCTTTGGCGCTCCCCCCTACTAAAAGACTAAAATATGGACTCTAGATAGATCAGAAAAATGATTCAACTTTATTTCAGACTGTAATAAAACTGTAATCACATAAGAGTATAAGACACTTTCCAAAGCAGCGATATAGTAAATAAAAGGACAAATTATACGCTTATGTGATTGGATCCTCTTGTTTACATGCACATTGGGAGGTCTTTTATATGGTTATACCATTGTACCATCTAAAGATTTTATCATTATCTACGATTGGAATATATGTCTTTTAGTTTATTACAGTTTTATGAATTATCCACGTCTGTGAAATAAAGTTGAATCATTTTTCTGATCTATCTAGAGTAGGGATGTGCAGGCTCGGATAGGTTCGAGTTTGCACGCCGAGTTCGGATTTTTCCCTCCAAAAAAACGGAACTCAGAAAGAGGCTAAACGTCAACCCATCCGAGCCTGCACATCCCTAATCTAGAGTCCATATTTTAGTCTATTAGTAGGGGGGGAGCGCCAATGAACCATTCATTCAGTGTTGTTGTGTAGTTATATACCTCAGGTGAAGAGATTTCGATTGGCTCTAGGCTGCTATAAAAAAAATCTCTTTACCCCTAGGAGCACCTTCCTCACTTATCCACATAACTATTTTAATTGCTCTCACAATCTGCCTGAAAAGCTTTCTCAAAAGTAGGCAAGCATGGGGGTGGCGAGTGTTAGGGTTAGGATGCAGGAAGGGAGGGTTAGGGGGTGAAGGTTAGCATAACTGCCGGGATTCTGAGCATCGGGATGCCATGTTTGTATTTTGACAGCAGGCATCCCAACTGCCGGTCTCCCATACCCAACCCCTAACACTAACTGAAGCCTAGAACACAAATATATGAAAAGTGTTTAATAGGAGGTGTGTCAGGAACACAGAGGTATAAGAGGTGCTAGTATAGATGATGTGTCAGAAATACTGAAAATCAGTTCAGTCTATATAGTACACAAAAGGCATACGTGCACTTTGCTGATGATGCCTGTATATAACGCTGTTAGCCTGCAGGCTAAGACAGGAACTGCATGTAGGTATAGCAGACTGTAGTTGTTACTGCACACTGGTATATGCAAACTGGCGCTGCACGCTGGTATATGCAGGCTGTAGCTGCACGCTGGTATATACAGGCTGTAGATGCAAGCTGAAATATGCAGGCTGTAGCTGCACGCTGGTATATGCAGGCTGTCAGGGCCGTATCTAGGGTAGTGCGGCCGGTGCCATCGCACAGGGCACCACAGGTCAGGGGGCGCTGTTTGGGCCTGTCAAATTTCTGTTTGTTATCATTCCCGCTTGTAGCTTCCTCTTATTTCATCCCCAGCATCTCCTGGCCTCTCCTATCTCTTACCTGGCCCTTCCCCATGAAGCCATGGTCCTTTTTTGGGTGCATTATGTCCCTTTGAAAAATGAGGGGGGCGCCAATGCTCTTTCTGGCACAGGGCACCAAAAAGTCAAGTTACGGCTCTGCAGGCTGTAACTACAAGCTGAGATGTGCAGGCTGTAGTTGGAACTACACACTGGAATGTACAGGCTCAGGCAGAGAAGCACACTGGAGACAAGCGCTCTCAGCTGGGAGCTGAAGAGCACAGGAGCACTCACAGGAGAAAGAGGAGTCAGAAGGCAGAGCTGCTGATGCTGGAACCAGGAACAAGTAAGATACACGTTGTACTAGCAACCAGTCTGTGCAAGTAAGGGGTTTAAGTAGGGTGATCTGGACAGTCATTGGTTGCACAGGTCATGTGAAAACTAATTCCTCAGGGATCCCTGAGTCAGCTGACCAAAGCAAGATGGCGGCTCCCAAGCCGCACCAACCTCTGGAGAAACGACAACACATACCAATGCTAGTTAGTGTGTGTGACAGACTGCTTTGGCAGCATTATTCAAATGATTCAAAAGGGATCTTTTATAGGGAGCCAGGACAGGTGAAAACAAAGAAAGTACAGTCAGAATGCATTGCCTCACCAAACTTCTCGAGAAAGTTTAATCGCAGCGTCCCAGTAGGGATTGAGTTTGGGACAATCTCACCAAATATGAAGCAGAGAACCAATAGAAGACAAGCATTTTCCTCTCCGTTGTCCAGATATTCTAAGTAAAATGCATTTATTTATTATTTCTTTATTTATTAACAGTTTCTTATATAGCGCAGCATATTCCGTTATGCTGTTTCCGACACCTGCTGTGTTGGAAACACCTACGTGCATTTTACTTGATATCTGGACATTGGTAGCAGCACGAAAGCAGTTTGTACTGAATGTCTACAAAACAGGTGCTCGGGGAACAAGTATGTGCCAGTTTAAAGACTTTATGCCATACATGCCGACTATCTGGTTGCCCCTTCCGGGAGGGAGCAGCCAGATCGGCATTACTGGGGGGCGTGGCCAGAAAACGGGGGCGGGGCCGGCTAGGTGACAAGTTTTTGTGGGCGGAGCCACGCGAGCGCATCATTTTGGCCCCGCCCCCGCTACACACTGCCGATATTACAGGCAGTGTGAAGCAGGGGGCGGTGCCAAAATGACGTGAATTGCGTCACCGCCCCCCTTCGCTGCCGGGGTTTTAGAAGTTGTTGCGGTGGGACAGGAGGGATCCGCGGCAGCCGGGAGACTTTCCTGCCATCCCGGGAGGTCGGGAGCGGCACCCGATTTTCGGGAGGCTCCCGACCAAATCGGGAGGGTAGGCAAGTATGCCTTATGCTAGCCGACAGCTCCAAGCCAAGGTCACGTTCCAAAGCATGGGTAAAACCCACAGTGTTCTTATTTCGTTTTTGGTGTGGACAAAGCAGCTCTGCTAAATTCTGGAGCTAATATAGGCATCTTTCATTACACATTGGCATATAATGTCTGAATACAAAAGGCAATAGAAAAGTCAAATATTCAACATTTTATTTTATCTAATGAATCATTAAAAGAAAAAAATTAGATAACAAAGCTCATTTACGAACTGCAATTTCTTAATTTTTCAATTTTTTTTTCCAAAAATCTGTTTATTATTTTCAAATATAATAAAACAATACAAGATACAATAACATTAAAATGCGTTTTACATTGGAGCAACAAAATCAATTTCAGAACAATGCATTTCCATATAAAATATATCAAAATACAATATATAAAATAGAAATGGAAATAGCAGTGTCAATATACACAACCCAGCAATATCAAATAAAATAAAAATATCAAGGAAAAATCATAAGAAAAAGAAAAATGGAGATGGAATGGAAAAGGGTCAATAAGGGGGAAGAGAGAACTGGGTAATACCAGAGTACACTGAAAAAATAATTTAAAGTGCAAATAGATGGACCTGTATACAGCTATAGCGTTACATGTTGAGCAGTAGCCAATCAAACAATAATAAATCTAAGACAAATTGCAATATAGAAACCAGGAGGTAGTTTCAAATACTTTCAATATAGTAGTTTGCGTAGAGGAGTCGAGTGATTCGATATAAGGACCCCATTTCTTATAAAAAGAGGTTACTCTGGCTTCCAATGCCGGAAATAGGAATCACCTATCATAGTAAAGTGTCTTAAGTAACAATGACTTAACTGTTCCCAGGAAAGGAGGAGTGGAAGTCGTCCAATTAAACAAAATGACTTTTTTGGCTATTGTGACAATAATAATTAACAAGGGCATGAACAATTTTCGCATGCCTCCAGTTGCTATTTAGAAAAGTCAGCACAAAGCAGAGCAGCTGGATCCATTTGGAGGTGAAAATTAATAATTAAATTAATATAGTTCATAACTTTGCCCCAAAACTTTTTGAATCTTAGGACACTGCCAAAAATTTTGATAAAAAGTCGCATTAGGGCGTTTACATTTTAAGCAATCCCCTGACTCCTCCAAAACCATGTGGCTTCTATGATCCTGGGAGATGTAAACACGATGTATCGTTTGAAAATGAACCACCTGGAAAATGAACCTACTGTAGACAAGAGCATTGGAGATATCTCAACACAGAATCATAAAGAAGCCAGAGGGACTCAGAAGAGTCAATGGAAGGTATATCACATCTCCACGCTGCCAGTTTGTTTCCACACTCTAGAAGGCGTATGTTTCACCAATTCCGAGCAGAGATATCTTGTCTTAAATGGGTGCAACACAATAAAAGATAACAGCAAGTGAACAGGATCCGGAGAAGCCGGTTCCAGTAACTGTTGTAGTACAGATCTAGTGTAATGGGTAGCTTGCAAATACATGAAAAACTGTCTGTGTGTGATTTGATAACTATCATGTAGTGCAGTAAACGAGAGAACACCACCACCAAGGTCAAACACATCTTTAATTTTTTAAATACCTTTATCCCTCCATTGCAGAAAAAAATGGTTATCAAGCCCTGGGAGAAAAGGGGGTTACCCCAAAATGATAAAAATTTGGAGGCTGTATAAGGCCTAGACAATTTGGAACAAATATTTTTCCAAGCCAAATATATATATATGTCATAAAAAATAACATTATTAAAAATATGTAGTTTAGTGACAGATAACCTTGGACATTTACCTTTCCATAGGAAGGCAGTAAAAATGTTAGTACAAAATTTTATATCCAAGAGTGAGAGGGAAATAGGAAGCATTTGGATGGGATAAGAAATTTTAGGAAAAGCCACAATTTTAATTTAGGCTAAACGATCCAGAATGGCCAGGGGTAATTATTTCCAGGCCTCCAGCAATTTAACCACCTGTGTCAACACTGGAGAAAAGTTCAGGCAATAAATTGAAGACAGCATAATGGGGATAGTAATTACAAGATACTTAAAATGTGAGGTGGTAATACGAAAATGACTATAGGCAGGATCTCCCAAAGCCTCATTATTGATGCCACCTAAAGGGAGCAACTCAGACTTATGTAAATTAATTCTATAACCCGCAAAATATCCAAAGGCAGACAATTATGCTATAATGGCAGGTATAGAGCTGGCTGGGTTCGAGACAAAAAGTAACATCATCTGCGAAGAGCAAGAGTTTAAGCTCTGACTGTCCAATAAAAACTCCTGTATATTCAACCAATGAGCGTAGGACCACAGCTAGCGGTTCTAGCACTACGGCAAATAATAAAGAGGACATAGGACACCCCTGACATGTACCTCGGCAAATCTGAAATGGAGAGGACAAATAATCATTACTGGAAACGTGGGTGGACGTAGAGGAATACAACGCCTGAAGGAGAGAGACAAAGTAGGGAGAAAAAACAAATTTAAGCAGTGTCGTACAGTATATAGGTGATCTTAGGTGACCAGGTCAAAAGCCTTTTCAGCATCCATAGAAATAACCTGTGGAGAAGGGACAGAAGATAGGGCAGACGACTGTATCACCAAGATTACCTTTCTTATATTAACAGTGGAGCGTCTACCCCATAAAAACCAGCTTGATCTGGTGCTATAATGGAAGGTAATATCAGCTTTAGACATTCTGAAATAATTTTCATAAATAATTTGGAATCTACATCTAAGAGTGAAATAGCACGATATGAGGCCGGTAATTCTGGATCACAATCCGGTTTTGGTAACACCTTAATCACAGCAGAATTAAAGTATTGGGGGACAATATAATCAGATAAAATGGAATTAAAGAAAGATGTTAATGGTGGGCAGATATCTTTGCTGCGAATTTTAAAAAAATTCCCCAGAAAAACCATCTGGGCCCAGAGCCTTCAAAAGCTTACATTTTTTTTTAACAGCGTTAGCAACCTCCTCAGGCGTTATAGGTGTCATGACAGAGGCAGCATTATCAGAGGACAGCAAGGGCAGAGTATTTGTATCCCAATAAGCGTCTTTCTGACATATACAGTATCTATAGAGGGGCAAGAGTATGTCTGCATAAAATGTTCTTAGCAAGTTGGCGATGTCCTGACCCTTATGGACCTTACAACCATCAGGGGAGCGGAGGGCTGAAATAGAAGAGGGAACAGTATGACCCTGTAATAAGTCAGACAAAAGCCTGCCAGCCTTATTACCATGTTTACAGAATTTACATTGTTTACAAAAAGTGTGACGAGAAGCGAGCTGATCTAGTATACCATCAAAGTGAGCCTTGGATTTCTGATATCTCTCACGAGTAAAAGGGGAAGGCTGGAATTTAAAGTCTTGGAAGGAAGTTGTGAAATCTGTTTGAGCTTGTACATATACTGTAATTGAGCACAGTCCTTCTTATGTTTGGCGACATAGGCAAAGATTTCTCCCCTAAGTACAGATTTAGCTGTCTGCCAGTATAATGAGGGAGAGGTCACATGTGCTTCATTGTTCTGGACATACGCCACTTTGCCTCCAGCATATTTCTAGATTTAATAGCGTTCGCCAAATAATTTGGGAATCTCCAGGGCCTGTAAGAACCACTGTCAGTCACCGGGATAAGGGAAATCCAAATCATGGCATGGTCGGATAAACTAATGGGTTCAATGTTAGAATCATCAATCCTAGATAGCATTCACTTCCCTGCGTGCTCTGTGTGGCCAGTTTATGATATATATATATATATATATATATATATATGTATATATATATATATTGTGACACAGTTAGGTTAGGGGGTCCCTCTCCTGGGTAGAGGACTCCTTCCTTTCACACACAGCAGCTGGGAAACAGTACGCCAGACTGGATGCAAGTACAAGCTGGTCGGCGCCAGTCTTTATTGTGCAATGTCAGAAATAACACAAAGAAAACATAAACGTAAATCCTAGCCCTGTCGGGGCACTAACTTCACAGGTAGTTCCCTCACTACCAGAACCTGGCAGGGCCTAATGCCCTCACCAGCAACAAAAGCACAGCACAGTACTCACAGATAGGTTTTCCAAGTGTCTCTGAGCAAATTCCCTGTCTGCTCTCCCAGGTGAGACAATCAGCCCTAAACAAACTAGGCTTATATTGGCCACTCTCAGGTGGAAAACTAACAATCCTGTTACCAGGCTGCGAGAACCAAAACCTGGAGTGGCCGTGGGTGGAGCCCTCCCTCTCCTCTCACCCACAACCCCCAGGTCCCAAACCGGCTTTTCAAAAAGCCGAAACTCAAGCCTGCTACACTGCAGACTTTCTCCTGGGGGTTTAAAACACATAATGACAGGAATCTGGGACAAATGTACCTACCACAGACCACTTTACCAGTGATCCTATCACAATATATATATATGATATATGGGTCGGCTGTCATGAAACATGTAAGGACTATTTGGGGAACCCCAGTTGAAAATCTCTGCAGTATGGTTTATCCAACACCATTTTATTAAAAAAAGAAACTAAATAAACACATTAAAAATTGTTTCACAATTCCTTTGTGCGCAAAAAGTTACTCAGTTCCTTATTTAAAATAGATAATTCCTTTGATGTGGAGATTTAGATGCAGTGCAGATCCTCCTGAATTCAGCTTCCCAGAAGGCATAAGCAGTGAGTGTACACTTGTGAGTAAACACTTTATAAAAGTTCAAAAACATGTACATCTAGGGGGATGCAGTCAGGAAGCAGACGGTCGGAAAATGCCGACCGCCGGCTTCCCGACTGTCTAATCCCATCAGGGGTCTAATGACAGGCTTCGAGATCCAGACGCCTGTCATTTTTCCTACGCCGGGAGCCCGACACCCGGATCGAAGGTAAGCCGGGCACGGACAGCTGCAGGGGAGAGGGTTAGGGGCTCCCGGGGGTAACTTAGGGTTAGGCACCCCCCCGGAGGTTTAGGCTAGGGAAAGGGGGGGTTAGGCACCCCCTCAGGAGACTTAGGTTTAGGCTGCGGGGAAGGGGGAGTTAGGTTTAGGCACTTACAGGGGGGGTTAGGCACTTGGGGGGAGGTTAGAATTAGGCACCCCTAAGGGAGGAATTGGGAGTTAGGGGGGGGGTAGGTTAGTGATAGTAGAAATACTTTCCTGTCGGGATCTTCACTGCCGGTCTTCCAGCATCAGGATGCATCCGGCGGTATTTCATACCGATCCCCATCTAGGTGAGGTAATGCTTTTCTCACATTTCAGCAGCAACCACAGCGTCCTGTCTGCGGTTAAATGTTCAGTCTCACAGAAACACTCCATGACATGAATACATCCTACATTGGTGGCCACGCCCAACATGTTTCTTCACCCTAATTGGACTTTATCAAGGGGTGAAACCTTTTATTTTTTTTAACCATAAACTATTAAGTCATCCTAAACAGTGGGTGTGGTTAGTGTTGGAATATCAACATTATTTTGGCTCTTGCATATACAGTATACCTTAATTTGAATGTTATAAATGAATTAAAAATTGGATGGAAATGCATAAAGACAGGTAAGCTGCCAGAGCAGGTTTGAGTGTGCAATGTTCTTGTTTGGGAATGTCTCTCCCCTAGGATATAATAAATTACTTAGTACTGATCTCTTTTGGTGGGATGATGCCGTCTCTAGCATGTCTTTTCTGGCCATGAGTTCTCAATTTTTTTTTCAAAAATGTTTTTATCACGACAAAGGAGTATCGAGGGATACAAACAGCAGCAGTTACATTTTACAGGAATGACTAAAAGCAGGCATAGAACCATGAAAACACAGTAAAAGTATTGATGACAGTCATATAATGAAACTATACGTCAACATACATATAATGAAAATAAGGGTTTACAATAAGAACAATGATAAATAATTGCAAAAAAGTGGAGTACATTGATAAGGAGAGTAATATTATATTGATATATAGTTGATATTGAAAAGGCAATATGGTAACCAAAGGAAGTAAAAAGAGAAGATAGAAAGGGGGGAAAGACTTTCCTAAACTGAAAAATATTTTTTTTGTTTTTGTTTCTTATGGAGGGAAGATTCAACCCAATCCACTCTGAAAACATAAAATCATTTCTCAAGATATAAAGAGAGGGAGGGGGTAGATTGGATCCATTACTGGAGAATATATTTTTTATCAACAGCCAAAATGATTAGTAGCTGTTTTTTACAGCCTGGAGATATTTTTGTAGTTACTGAGAGATGTCCCAAGACCATAAATTCCAGGGTTAAGGGAAGATAATTGACCAAATCAGCTGAAGAGTTAACAAGGCCGATAAGGTGACAACGGTTCAGGCATAAGTAATCTCTATAAAACAGCCTATAGAACATCTCCCTATAACTGGTGGCTGTAATTGTTCACAGGGAAGATTGAAAAGTATGTAAGATAGTAGCTTCACTAAGATCGGGAAATGTGTCTGCCATTTGGTAATACCTGTGGAGTAATTTCCTGCATAGTAAGGAATACTCCAAATACAGTAAAAATAAAATATAGCTTTAGAAAAATATTCAGCAGACAGGAAGGCAGCACCCAATTCATTGTCCCAACTGATGGGAGAGAGAAAGGATATTACTTTGCTGACATAGTGCTGAGCCTGTAAAAAGGCTAAGTCACAAGTCCAAAGAAAATCATAACGGAGTTGTGCCTGAGCAAAGGGCGTTTCAATATAGCATTGGAGAATAATGTCTGACCATTAATAGACCCTGCAGTTCCCAAAATCAGAATGTGGAGCAGAGCCATTTTGGAAATTGTTCTTACCCAACAGAAAGAGATGCAGGGAGTAGGAGGTATGAAGCATATGTTTGTTACGAATAGTGGGCCGGATTCAAAGAAGTACGTTCATCCGTTGATAAACGTACATCTCCGATGTTTCCGGCTACGCGCCTGTGCTGGACCCATTCTTCACATGTGCATAACACGGGTCCTGCAATTACGATCGCAGACCCCCCATAGCCTCAGCATTATTGACATGCTGCGTTTGGTGGGCACAGCTGGTCACTGTTCCCAGAAACGGAGCGTGTCATCCCCGTTTTCCGGGAGAGACGAGGCCAGGGTCAGTGGATGCAGATTCCTGGACTCTTACGTGACCAGCACCCAGTGATGCTTCAGGAAGCTTCAGCTCTCGCAGCCTGACCAAAGGAGCAGCCATTGCGACTTTCTCGCTATCAAGGCTCAATAGTACGTTAGAGGAGCATTTATGGGCAGAAGTCGGAACTGCAATTGTAGAAATTATTCTCAAAACAGAATGCCGTCCATCTGTGAAGCCGAGTTGGAGTAAAGAGCATTGACATCATTCTCCTGCAGTCTTGTGAAAAGGATTTTCCTGATTAAGTTATTGATTTATAATCCTGATTGAGTAATTTAATGTCTAAATAAGGCCAATAAGGAAGGGTCTATATCTGGTTTGGGCAAAAGTATAGTAATTGCTTCATTAAAAAAATATGAGATATGGTAAGACCTTACCTTTGTTATCTCTATTTCTACGAAGTCCATAGGGTTCCACAGGATACCTTGGGGGGTATAGGTGATGACGTCAGGCATCGGGCACCATAGAGTTAAAGCTTTCAGCCTTCCAGGATGCACTAGGGTCTCCCTCCTATACCCCGCCACCGAGCCAAGGCATCTCAGTTACGTACCAAGCCATAGGTAGGAGGAGGAGAAGGAAGAGAGAGAAAAAAGATCTGGACACACACAAGAATCACATTCTCACCAGAGGGAGACGGAAAAACCAGTGACCAGAGCAAAGCCCATCTGCAGTACAGGTGCGACAGGGCGGGAGTCCTGTGGAACCCTATGGACTTCGTAGAAATAGAGATAACAAAGGTAAGGTCTTACCATATCTCATATTTTCTACTTCAGGGTCCATAGGGTATCCACAGGATACCTTGGGGATGTCCCAAAGCAGTATCCTTTAAGGGTGGGGACGCTCCTGTGCTGAAAGGAGAATCCGCCGCCCGAAGGAAGCATCCTGAGAGGCAAAGGTGTCAAACGCGTAATACCTCACAAAGGTATGGACCGAGGAGCATGTGGCAGCCTTGCAGATCTGGACTGCAGAGGCACCACGTCGAGCAGCCCACGAAGGACCCACAGACCTAGTGGAATGAGCCCTCACAGAGGAAGGAACCGGAAGGCCTTCATGAAGATAAGCTTCTGAAATGGCCATACGAATCCAGCCTGCCAAAGTCTGCTTTGAAGCAGGCCAACCCTTTTTACGGAAGCCATAGAGGACAAACAAGGCGTCCGACTTCCTAAACGAAGAAGTGCGGTCAACATAAATCCTCAAGGCCCGCACAACGTCCAAAGTGGCCTCACCCACTGAAAGATCAGGTGAGCCGGCACAACGATTTCCTCGTTGATGTGGAAACTTGAGACAACTTTAGGAAAACCAGGACGAGTGCGCAGCACCGCCCTGTTCCTATGAAAAGTCAGAAAAGGTGGTCTACAGGAGAGAGCCCCTAAGTCAGAAACACGTCTGGCCGAAGCAATGGCCAGAAGGAAAATTGTTTTAGCCGTCAGCCATTTGAGGTCCACTGAGCCCAGTGGTTCAAACGGCGGTCCCTGGAGAGCCCTCAGGACCACAGCTAAATCCCAAGGCGCCACCGGTGGATCAAAAGGTGGCTGAATTCTGAGAACACCTTGCATAAAGGTGCGCACATCAGGGATTGCAGCAATCCTACGATGGAACCAGACGGACAGGGCAGACACCTGCACCTTCAGAGACGCAAGGTGAAGCCCATAGTCCAGTCCCGCCTGCAGGAAGGCTAACACTCTAGACAGACGGAACTCCCGAGGGGCACAATCTCTCGACACCACTGGAAAGACGAATGCCACACTCGATGGTATATCCTTGCAGAGGATGGTTTCCGAGCCCGTAGCATTGTTTGCACTACAGAGCTGGAAAACCCCCTGGACCTTAACATGGCCGTCTCAACAGCCATGCCGTCAAAGACAGCCGAGTCAGGTCCGGGTGAAGACAAGGACCCTGTGACAGGAGGTCCGGTCATAACGGCAACCGCAGAGGAATGTCCACGGACAGTCCCTGGAGGTCTGAGAACCAGTGCCTCCGGGGCCACGCTGGAGCTATCAACAGGAGCGTCCCTCCTTCCTGTTTGAATTTCCGGATTACCCGTGGAAGAAGGGAAACCGGAGGAAACAGATAAGGAAACCGGAACGTCCACTGGACGGACAGAGCATCCACCAGAGACACCTTTTCGTCTCTTGTGCGAGACCCGTACACTGGCAACTTGTTGTTGTGCCGTGACGCCATGAGGTCGATCTCTGGAAGACCCCAACCTGTCCACCAGAAGTTGAAAGACGTCCTGGTGCAGAGACCATTCCCCCGGATGAACGTCCTGGCGACTGAGAAAGTCCGCCTCCCAGTTTAGGACTCCCAGGATGAAGACTGCTGATATGGCCGGAAGATTGTGCTCCGCCCAAACCAGGATCCGGGACACCTCCACGAGAGCCGCCCGACTTCGGGTTCCTCCTTGCCGATTTATGTAGGCCACGGTGGTAGCGTTGTCCGACTGGACCTGCACTGGGTGACCTTGAGGGACCCGATGTGCCTTCTGGAGAGCATTGAAAACCGCTCGGAGTTCCAAGATGTTTATTGGAAGCTCTGTTTCCGCCCGAGTCCACCTGCCCTGGAACAAGTGTGAACCTGTGACTGCTCCCCAGCCCCGAAGACTGGCGTCCGTTGTCAACAGGACCCAATTCGCCACCCAGAACGGACGACCCTTGTTGAGATGGGTCGTCTGCAACCAACAGGTTAGAGACACTCGAACCTCCGGAGTGAGCACCATTGTCTGTGATTTTAGAGTCTGAGGCAGTCCATTCCATTTGGACAGGATCAACTGCTGCAGAGGTCTGGAGTGAAACTGGGCATATTCCACCATGTCGAATACTGAGACCATGGAGCCCAGTAACCTCATCGCCGAGTGTAGAGACACACGGCGACTCTGCTGATAACTGCGCACCCTCGACTGCAAGACCAAGATCTTTTCCCTCGTCACAAAGATCCTTTGCTGTCCGGAGTCCAATAAGGCTCCGAGGTGCAGAATCCTCTGGGATGGGATCAGGGTGGACTTCTGCCAGTTTATCAACCAGCCGTGCTGTTGCAGTACCGCAATGGTCAGGTCCAAATGACGTAGAAGGAGCTCTGGAGATCCTGCCACCAACAGAAGATCGTCCAAGTACGGTAACATGCGGACTCCCTGCAGCTGCAGAGAAGCCGCCATAACCACCATCACCTTGGTGAACACACGTGGTGCTGTCGCCAGCCCAAAAGGTAACGCCCGGAACTGAAAGTGGTCGTTGCGGATTGCAAACCTGAGAAACTGTTGATGGCGTAAAAGAATAGGGACATGCAGGTAAGCGTCCTGTATGTCCAACGACACCATGTAATCCTCAGGTTCCAGCGCCAGAATGATGGACCGTAGGGTCTCCATCCGAAACCTCAGCACCCGCAAAGACTTGTTGAGTGCTTTGAGGTTGAGGATCGGACGATACGACCCATTGGGTTTCTGCACCAAAAACAGATTGGAATAGAAACCCTGGCCCCTCTGGGAGAATGGAACAGGCACTATAACTCCAGCCTGGAGCATAGTGTGCAAGACTTTCCGCAGTTCCACTGCTTTGTTCCGGTCTGATGGAAGACCCGTGGTGAAGAATTGGGACGGGGGCCTGTGCCGAAAGGAGAGGGCATACCCATGAGAAACCACCTCGTGAACCCAAGTGTCTGTCGTGGTAACCGACCAACACTGGGCGAACTGCAGCAGGCGGCCTCCCACTTTGGGATCCCCCAAAGGGAGGCCCGGACCATCAGGCCACAGGCTTGTCATCCGGCTTAGGGGCCGGATGTCTGGTACTCCAGGCCTGTTTCCGGGGCTTGGCCGATTTTTTGGGGCCAGCCTGTCTGGGATAGGACTGAGTCTTAGGCCTACCCTGGAAGGGATGGCAGCAGACGGAAGACATGCCGACTTGGCTCCCGCCAGTGTGGCTATGATTTTGTCCAGATCCGGACCAAATAGGACTTCTCCATTAAACGGCAAAGCTTCCAAGCCCTTCTTGGAATCAGCGTCCGCCTTCCAAGATCGCAACCATAAGGTGCGTCGAGCAGCTACCGCAGCCAAAGAAATCCGAGACGCCAGGGTACTGACATCCAAGGCCGCTTCATTGATATAAGTGGCTGAATCCCGGATATTGCCTATAAACTCGGTCTGTTCAGCCGAACAGTCGGAATCGAGAGAGGCCTCCAAAGTATCAGCCCAGCGCTCCATAGCTCTGGCTACCCAAGAAATGGCCATAGCCGGCCTAGCTGCCCCCCGCAAGGGAATAAACGGACTTTAGGCAGATCTCTACCTTACGGTCCGTAGCATCCTTCAAGGAAGACATGGAGGGCATGGGCAACGTAGCACTACGGACCAGGCGTGTCACATGAGAATCCACCTGTGGAGGTGACTCCCACTTAGAAAAATAATTATCCGTAAACTGATAAGCCACCGCCAAGCGCCTCTGAGGCTGATACCGTTTGCAAGGCTGTTTCCACGCCTCCTCTAAATGGTCCACTAACTGACCCGAAAGAGGAAACACTGTGGCGTCACCCTTAATATCCTTAAAAAAGGCATATTTAGATTTGGACACCGAAGGATCTTCATCCTCAATCACTAAAACTGTGCGGACTGCCCGAATAAGTCCAGGAATATATACCTTGGACCTAGCGTCCACCTCTTTAGTATGGAGAGGTTCCTGGTCAGAAAGATCCAGAATCTCCCCATCATCAGACGTCACATCGTCATCCTCATAAGGAGCAGACAGAGACGCCACCGGCTTATGTGGCCGCAACACAGACTCCCCTTGTAACACGTCCGACAAGTGCTGTACAGAACTTGTCAGCGAATTAACCCATGCAGGCTCCTGAGAGACTTGGGGAGGGGTATTAGGGAGACTGTGGGGTACCATCAACTGTCTCGGGAAAACCTGCATGGGTGACGACACCACTGACTGCTGTGACAATCCCATCTGTGAGAGCGCAGGCTGCGGAGCTAACTGGCCCACCAGGGTTGTAAGTGCTTTGGCGAAACAAGCCCAGGGCGGCTCCTGTACCGGGGCCGTGACAGTAATTGGCCGCGCCAATAAATAACACTGCCGACATAGCCCCTCCGCGCTACCCTCCCCCTCCGCTATTGGTACCTTACATGTAGTACACCGAAGCTGGAGAGGAAAGTCACTTTCAGACATGATGGTAAGTATGTGACTCCTCACACTAATACTTTTAGTATAGCGTGAGACCACCCTGCAATCACCGCACCACAAGGGCTTTAGCAGAAAAAGATCAGGGACAGTGAAAAGGCTGACAGTAGAAATGAAAGTACAGGCAGCAGCGCTAGCAGAAGTCACATACAATGGAAAGAAAATGAATTCCTGCACTAGGCTTCCAGCAGCGCTCACCATGCGTTCAGAGAAGATGGCCGCCGAAGAGCATAGAGGAGGCCGGCCTGGGGGAGGAGCGCTGCCACAGGGCCAGACGGCGTGTGCAGATAGGGCTGTGTGCAGCGGGGGAGGCGCCGGCTGTGAGACAGGAAAGGCGCGCTCCCCTGGCATGCATTTAATCCCTGGGACGCCGCAGCGCTACCGCTCAGCCGCGGTCCAGCTGTCCCAGGGGGGTAGTGGAAGCGCAGGTTAGTACCTGGCTCCAAGCTGCAACCAGTCCCCAGGGAGCCCCCTGCCTGGGGACTGTGGACCATGTTCAGCAGGGTCCCACCGCGGGGCCCCGCTGCTTACCTTGCTGTCCCCCTTAGATCCGGCCATGGTCCCAAAACATCTGGGGTCACCGCTGTGACCCCAGACGCTTACCAGCATCCCCGGATCGGTACCGGCGTTCTGGTACCGGCGGGGGTGTAGGGAAGACAGCATGGACGTCAGCACTGACCGTCCATGCTGTACTTCCAGATGTGCAGCCACAGCTGCATTGTAGAAAGCTTCAGGGGCTCTTCTAAGCCCCCCTCTAACAGGTGCATCTGACTGCAGCCGGGCACCAAACTAAACAGATGCCTTGGCTCGGGGGCGGGGTATAGGAGGGGGACCCTAGTGCATCCTGGGAGGCTGAAAGCTTTAACTCTATGGTGCCCGATGCCTGACGTCATCACCTATACCCCAAGGTATCCTGTGGATACCCTATGGACCCTGAAGTAGAAAAGGTGAAGTAATATTATGGGAATGAATTTGGTAAAACAAATTGGTAAGAGTGGGGGATAATATCATCCATTACAAATTTTTAGTAATTACCATTAAGACCGTCTGGTACCGGCGATTTATTTAATTTGAACGTCTCAATAGCAGCAGCCACTTCACCTTCATAAATATCTTCGTTAAGACGCCCCCTCTGCTGGGTAGTCAATTTTTGTAGTAAGGCATCACATATTCTTTCCATGACAAGTCTAAATTAAATAAGGTGGAGGAGTATACGTTTTTAAAGTAAGATTTAAAAACATTTTGGCATTTCTGGTTGAGAAGTGAGTGTTGCACTAATAAAGGTATTAAGGCCCTCATTCAGAGCCGTACGCTCTGAGCAGAGCGCACGCTCTGAATGAGGGCCGCCCTCCATGAAAATGGAGCGTCCTCCTGGACGCTCGTATAGCTGTGGGTCACCACCCACAGCCTATACGAGCGTGCATTGTGATGGCCGCGATGGTCGTGACCATCGCGACCATCAAAACTGCGAGCCGGAGCCTGCGGTTGAGGTTTTCAACCGCAAGCTCCGGAGTGATTTTGGCTCTATCAGAGCCAAAATCACTCCCACTGACATCACTAGTGATGTCAGTGGGCCGGCTTCTAACGGGAGGCATTCCCGTGGGAACGCCCCCGTCAGGGAGGCACGCCCACCAAAGGGGGCGTGCTGTCAATCAACATCGACAGCACGCCCCCTTTGATCAGACACAACGAGCGAAGGACTTTCCTTCGCTCGTCGCGTCTGGCGCATGCGCACGACGGAGCTCCCTCCGTCGTGCGCATGCTCAGTGCATAACATCGACCCACTTGCGAGCGGACAGCCGCTCGCGAGTGGGTCTGAATCAGGCCCTAAATAGTTTGGTAATATAATGTTTCTATTGTAGCTGTTTAGCCATAAAAGCTAGAAGTCTCCCCGCCTTACCACCCCTGTGATATTTATTTTTCATGCAAACTGTTCTAAGCTTAGTTTTTAGCAAAATAAACGCTTCTATTAATTGTGAATATTGAAGATAAATGTTTCCAGCTGTAGTAAAGGATAAATAATAGTGTTAAGAAGCATGTCATTTATTAGATAAGACATGTAGTTTTTCTCTTCGGTCCTTACTGCGTTTGGCCAGGTATGAGATAATACGGTCTCTGATGACTGCCTTTGATGCATCCCTAAACATTACCGGATAATCCCAATGATCAATATTGTCGTCTATTCTTGCCATTTAATATTCAGATAATTCTGGAAGTCCTCATTTTGTGCACAATTGCTATATTTTTCTAGTCTTCAGCAAAGTAAATCCTGTGACTTTTCGCCTTTAAATGGGCAATAAAAGGTTACATAAAGGGTGCCTTTATTCTCTTATTTACCTAAATACAAAAAGTATCCACTGAGAAATACAAATTTTGGTGCTTATTTTAATTCTACTTTAAAACACAACTGTTGTCTCCAAGTATGACATTTAATGTAAGTTATAAAAAGAATCAAAAAAAGCAACAGCAAATTGTTAAAAAAAATCTTGTTTATTTTACAATATATACAATCATCAATTTATCCAAAAGCATTGCCACATCAAGAATATACACCATAGACCACCTACAGTTCATTTCTCTGATTAGTGTTTTTAATGTGCAAAAACATAGAAAGGGAACAAAAAACACGTTTTCTAAATAAGTAAAATATACTTTGTACAGTGGAAAAAAAATGTCAACTGTTCCTGTGATGAACAGAGGTTTTCATTCCTCTATGGAGAAAACTCAACTGCCTATATAAGCTGGTTACAGATTTATATTAAGTACTTCGCCTCTGGAGGAACAATGGTGTATGACAGAATGCAACGGGTACATTTCAGGCCCTTAAATTTGCCTAATTAGTTACTATGCATAATATAATGTTGGAATAAAGTCCTGGAATCTTCCATTAAAATAAATTCAGTTTTCATTAGGGTTACCATGTTTGAAAGTGGCAAAAAAATGTAAATGAAAAGTAAAAATTTTTAAAAAAATAAATCAACAAATGGACAGCTCCTTTGATGCGCAGTCTCCTTTAGTCTATTTGCATGAGGTAGTAACTAAATGATTTTGGCCACAAATTCACAAGCATCCTAAAGGATGAAAATAAGGCAAAACAAAAAACCCCCCAGAAAGAAGTAGCATCAAAACAATACATTCGTAGAAAGTGGAATGTTAGAGGTGTGTGGTTGAAATGTTGAGTGTTTGTCCAACTTCAGAGGGAACACATCTGGTTCTGTCTTTTTGTTGGACTTATCTACACACACACACACACATATATATATATATATATATATATATATATATATATTATATATATATATATATATATATGCTCTTTATTATTCGAAAAAAGCTATGGCTGATTTTGCATCTGGTTTACTTTAATACATCAGTATGACAAAGTAAAATTACAGTAAAATACCTAGGGCCTAAATAATAGCAGCAAATCCAGCAAATTTGCACTTGGACAAACCATGTTGACATATGAGGGGTCCAAATATAATTATTTATTTGCATGCAAGGAAAATATGGCCTTCTTCTGCATGTAGCACACAAATACTTCTATATTTACACTGAAATGTAGAATTGAGATAAGTGCTCCTTTCCTTCCTCACCCTAATTCTGTTGACACATTGTACATTTGCTGCCCCCTCCTGCTATTCAAAATGTTTTTGACAAGGTGCAAAACTGCACCTTTTGCTGGATTTACTCCAAACTGAAAAGAAGGCCTTATAGGTTTTCATTTGTCATTATTTAACATCACAAAAAGAAAATATAACAGACTGTACAATAGACACCTATGTTCATCACATACAGCATTATCTCATTATTGTAGAATCCAGACTATGCAGCTGAGGTGTCCTATGTTACAAAAGCAACTGCTTAGTCAGACTATGCAGCTGAGGTGTCCTATGTTACAAAAGCAACTGCTTAGTCAGACTATGAAAACACAGGTAACCTGACTACAGCACAACAAAGTCTGATCGACATTTCTCATTTGTGATATTAAATAATGACCAAATAGTTTTACAATTTGTGACAGTATCTCTTTAACCACATAAAATGTAGATGTCTACATAAATGTTGAACAAATATCTTGCATCAAAAGTAAACAGGATTTATATATTTACATCTACATATAATGTGTGTGCATTATGTTGTCGTCCTTTCTAAAAACAACAGAAGCAACAAGCAAACAAAGATATTAGTGGCATATAGCCGACGCATTTCACAGTAGTCACAATGTAACTCTGTGGTGCAATGTATTACATGACAATACTTGTGCAAATTTAAACACCAGTGTACTTGCATTAAAGTTAAGGGTATCATACAAATGCTTACACCCTCTCTATAGATAACAGTATTTATTTTAGACTTACAAAAAATTTATATTGGCATTACTAAATTACACAGAATAAAAAATACAATAGTGTTAATAAACATTTGTGTTCTTTTTGAAAGGTCCAAGCTAACTAGCTGGACTAGTCGCCAGGCAAATGTGAAGGAAATAGGTCATATGATAATCGACCCTGCCCTCCCAGCTTATGGTTTCGGACCAACTTTACATCTGTACAATTAAGACACTTGTACGTCATAAAAGTTACACTATGTACAGTAGGACTCCAAGTAGGACATCGCCTACAGCAAGTTTCAGCCACAGCAGGGTGATTAAGAATTAATACTACCTGTATGTGCAAAGATTACAGAATTGTGGATGCAGCACTTATGTGGGAGGGATTTAAGATTAACTGTGTCCATACCACATAGAAGCAACATTTTCCTCATTATTAACTCATGCCACAATAAATTATTTGTATATATAATATGTATATAAAAGCAACCACGTGTTGCTGCAGCCTTGTTCTGACCTAACCTCTTGCAGGAATATTGAATCCTGCCATGTAACACTCTTCCCACAATTCCAGTATCTGTAACCACATCATTTCAGCTTAACCTGAAATGCAGTGACACGTGCAAGTGGTACAGATAGAAGCCTAGTGTCTTGGCTACTGTATCACACATGCGGTTATGCAGTTACGAAAATCTTTAAATGCTTTCCCGCAATTATCTGCTATCCAATCTTCCTGCCATGACAGTAGATCCTCAAGCGATAGTGTTATCAGGATGACAGTTCCCTGTGCAATATGATTTTCAGTAACTGTTCTCGTGTCCTGCCAGAATATAGAGGTTGCTGTTGGCTGTGGGGTTGTCTGTGGGCCTGCTTTCCAAAACAACAACCCTGTAAAAATGATCACACAAAACAGTCAATAAATTATTTATACCGTACCACAATTTTTGCCATATTTTCGAAATAACAAAATGTGCTTTCCCATCCAACATTATGATATTTTTAAACAGTACTTTCTCTACTTTTTGGACCAAAGTTTGGTGACAATGAGATCCAGTCTTCATGGTCCCACCCCACTATATAATGCTTTTTCTCATCATCCAGCACTGGGGGACAGAACCAGCCATGATGATGCATCTTGCAGTGAAATGTGTTATCAATGCCCCACCTAGTGCTCAAGAACAAGAGCATTATCCTGGAAGGTGGATTACTTCCTACGCTTCCAAAATTCCTGGACAGTAAAGCAAGTATATTTTAAACAGGAGTTATCCACCTCCACTGTTTAATTTATTGGGTCATTCCATGGTAACTCGCGTTACAAAGTGACATAGCAAATAATGACCTATTCCTGTATACAGGTTTATAAAGCATGAGCTGTCTTATTATTTTCTCAGTAAATAAAATTAATTTCACATAAATGCCTTTTGCGGTTGATAGCCATGCACATACTTGCTATGTCACTTTGTAACGCGAGTTACCATGGAATGACCCTATTGCCCTTTTTTCAACCTACAGTTTTACAAATATTTATAACTTCCTTCTGTGGTTTTCAAAGCTGTTATAATATCTAGGCCAGTGCTGTGTAACAATTTACATGAACATGCGTGCATTTCTGATATTACTATGTGGTCACTATGGAAAGAAAAAATGATGTCATCCAACACAACCTATAGAGTTTTCAGGAAAGCTTTGAGTCAGTCTAGCTTTGGAGGGCAGCCCATTGGACAGTCATGATCTAATCATTTGTTTGTATACTACTGTATTAGGTGTTGTCCATATAAGAAGCCCTATAAACTGAGGGGATCAAACAAATTACGGAAAATAACATAATAGCAAAATTCGTTTGAGGTTTTGTTATATGTTTGGAGAGGAAATGTAACCAATAGCATAACAGAAGACTGGGCTTTACGTGGATACGTGCATTCTTATGAAGTGAGACAGGTGATTCGTTGACAATTAGTCTCAGGATTTTATAACATTTACCCTTAAGCGTTTGCATCATTGTAATAGGCTAAAGTTAAAACAATACTGTACAGTTATATTATTACCTGTCAGATCCAAGCAGCCGGAATATCCGAGTGTTATCTGATATTTCCTGTGTAATCTATGAGAAGAAATACATCATATAATTATAGTAAATAAGCTGATCTATACAGTGTGCTAGAGGAAAGTCACATTGTGTAAATTAAACATGTCAGTTAATAGTAGTTCTGACACTATACTCTACTTAAGAATAGAAATACAGTGGCAGTTCCTACCATAATCCATGAAGGGTGCTGTCTGCCGTCCAGACTGTTGTAGCACCGCAGAACTGTAAAGTACCCTGCTAATTAAACCCCTGAATAGAGAAGAAGCCACCACACATGCCCTGTGGAAGAGAGGTTCCTTCTAGAAATGCGTTAGAAAGCTCCTGCCATGCCATTTCGACTGCCCTGAATGTATATGTATGTGTTACTGACCCGTTCCCAGAGGGTCCGGAACCTCTTGTTGTTTTACATCTCTTAACCGTGTGACCACACTGCTTTAGGTAAACAGTTCTTTTTGGCTAATTTGACCTGCATCTGCTATGTTACTTTTTGAGCTGTTTTACTTGAAATGATATCGGCACTCACAACGTCATGTTTAACGCAACTTGTAGCGCACGGAGGTAAGAGGTTTGTGGACACATCTGTAATACCTGATTTTGACAATATATTTTCTTTTTAGCCTTCACAAATCTGAGCCCAAAAAGAAAGTGTCAGCAACTATACTCTAAGGGAAGTTGTGTTTATTATATAAATATTTTTACCTTCCGTACATCGCTCCCTTCCTCCTGTTACACTATATTTGGTGATTAGCGCCATTATTTTTACACCTTTCTTCGAATATTTCTTGGTGGAGCACTTTGCCGGGTGCATTGGATGCACGATGGATTCAGCAGGCGCTGTGACCTGCCCACAAACACCAGCTTCTAGGGACTGCATAGGCTGTAGCCCCTAGAAACTGGATAGGGCTGACGGCAAGGAAGGAGAGTGACTTCCCATTGGAAGCACGCTCTCTGCTAATTGCGGTCCCCGGCCCCCTGGCACTGCCTGTCTGGCGTTTAAATAGCAATGGGAAGCCGCTGCCAGGGAAGACACCCAGTGCACAGACACACTGGTTAGCTTCACTAGGGGTGGGAGATTTTACTGGGGGAGCTGCAGCCCCTAGGTAAAATCGACTACCGGAAATAACTACAAGTGTTACTACTCAAAGTGAGGTTTGTTCACATCACATCACATAAGTGACCATGAATAAAATATGAGATATGGTAAGAACTTACCCTTGTTATCTCTATTTCTACGAAGTCCATAGGGTTCCACAGGAAACCTTGGGGTATAGGTGTGACGTCAGTCGCAGGGCACCAAAGAGTTAAGCTTTCAGCCTCCCAGGATGCACTAGGTCCCCCTCCTATACCCCGCCCCCGGGCCAAGGCACCTCAGTTAGTTACCAAGCCATAGGCCGGAGGAGGAGAAGGAAGAGAGAGAACAAAGATCTGGACACAAACAAGAATCACATTCTCACCAGAGGGAGACGGAAAACCGGTGACCAGAGCAAAGCCCATCTGCAGCACAGGTGCGACAGGGCGGGAGTCCTGTGGAACCCTATGGACTTCGTAGAAATAGAGATAACAAGGGTAAGTTCTTACCATATCTCATATTTTCTACTTCAGGGTCCATAGGGTATCCACAGGATACCTTGGGGATGTCCCAAAGCAGTATCCTTTAAGGGTGGGGACGCTCCTGTGCAGAAAGGAGAATCCGCCGCCCGAAGGAAGCATCCTGAGAGGCGAAGGTGTCAAACCTGTAATACCTCACGAAGGTATGGACAGAAGACCACGTAGCAGCCTTGCAGATCTGAACTGCCGAGGCACCACGTCGAGCTGCCCACGAAGGACCCACAGACCTAGTGGAATGAGCCTTCAGAGAAGGAGGGACCGGTAGGCCTTCATGAAGATAAGTTTCAGAAATAGCCATACGGATCCAGGCTGCCAAAGTTTGCTTTGAAGCAGGCCAACCCTTTTTACAGAAGCCATAGAGGACAACAAAGCGTCCGACTTCCTAAATAAAGAAGTGCGGTCAACATAAGTCCTTAAGGCCCGCACAACATCCAAAGAGGCCTCACCCACGGAAAGACCCGGTGAGTTAAAAGCCGGAACAACTATTTCCTCGTTAACATGAAACTGGGAAACAACTTTGGGAAGAAACTCGGGCCGAGCGCGGAGCACTGCCCTGTTCCCATGAAAAACCAAGAAAGGGGGTCTACAAGAAAGAGCCCCTAACTCAGAAACACGTCTGGCTGAAGCAACGGCCAGAAGGAAAACAGTCTTAGCTGTTAGCCATTTAATATCCACTGAGCCCAGTGGTTCAAACGGCGGTCCTTGGAGAGCCCTCAGGACCACAGCCAAATCCCAAGGCGCCACAGGTGGAACAAAGGGCGGCTGAATACGGAGAACACCTTGCATAAAGGTGCGCACATCCGGGATTGTAGCAATCCTACGGTGAAACCAGACAGATAGGGCCGAAACCTGTACCTTCAAAGAAGCAAGGCGAAGCCCATGATCTAGTCCCGCTTGCAGGAAGGCGAGAATCCGAGACAGACGAAACTCCCGCGGTGCATAACCTCTCGGTCGACACCACTGGAAGAACGTATGCCACACGCGATGGTATATCCTCGCGGAAGACGGTTTCCGAGCTTGTAACATGGTACGCACCACAGAGCTGGCAAACCCCCAGGACCTCAGCATGGCCGTCTCAACAGCCACGCCGCCAAAGACAGCCGAGTCAGGTCCGGGTGAAGACAAGGACCCTGAGACAGAAGGTCCGGTCGTAGCGGCAACCGCAGAGGACTGTCCACGGACAGACCCTGAAGGTCTGAGAACCAGTGCCGTCTGGGCCACGCGGGAGCTATCAACAGGAGCGTCCCTCCTTCCTGTTTGAATTTCCGGATTACCCGTGGAAGAAGGGAGACCGGAGGGAACAGGTATGCGAACCTGAACGTCCACCGGACGGACAGAGCATCCACCAGAGACGCCCCTTCGTCTCTTGTGCGAGACCCGTACACCGGCCACTTGTTGTTGTGCCGGGACGCCATGAGGTCGATTTCTGGAAGACCCCACCTGTCCACCAGTAGTTGAAAAACGTCCGGGTGCAGGGACCATTCCCCTGGATGAACGTCCTGGCGACTTAGAAAGTCCGCCTCCCAATTTAGCACTCCCGGGATGAAGACCGCTGATATGGCCGGAAGATTGCGCTCCGCCCAAACCAGGATCCGAGAGACCTCTACGAGAGCCGCCCGACTGCGAGTTCCTCCTTGCCTGTTTATGTAGGCCACGGTGGTAGCATTGTCCGACTGGACCTGCACCGGGTGACCCTGGAGAAACCGCTGTGCCTGCAGGAGAGCATTGAAGACTGCACGGAGTTCCAAGATATTTATTGGAAGCTCCGCTTCTGTCGGTGTCCACCTGCCCTGGAACAAGTGTGGACCCGAAACTGCTCCCCAGCCCCGAAGACTGGCGTCCGTTGTCAACAGGACCCAATTTGGAACCCAGAACGGACGTCCCTTGTTGAGGTGGGTCGTCTTTAACCACCACGCAAGGGACAGGCGAACCTCCGGGGTGAGCACAATCGTCTGGAACTTCAGAGACTGAGGCAGCCCGTTCCACTTGGACAGGATCAGGTGCTGCAGAGGTCTAGAGTGAAACTGGGCGTATTCCACCATGTCGAACACCGACACCATGGAGCCCAGTAACCTCATCGCCGAGTGTAAGGACACCCGGCGGCTGTGCAGACAACTGCGCACCCTTGACTGTAAAGCAGAGATCTTGTCCTCCGTCACGAAGATCCTTTGCTGTCCCGAGTCCAATAAGGCTCCAAGATGCAGAATCCTCCGAGACGGGATTAGAGTGGACTTCTGCCAGTTGATTAGCCAGCCGTGCCGTTGCAGCAGTGCAATGGTCAGGTCCAAGTGGTGTAACAGGAGCTCTGGAGATCCTGCCACCAATAACAGGTCGTCCAAGTACGGCAACATGCGGACTCCTTGCAGCCGCAGAGAAGCCGCCATGACCGCCATAGCGTCCTGTATGTCCAATGACACCATGTAGTCCCCAGGTTCCAGCGCCAGAATGATGGACCGTAGGGTCTCCATCCGAAACTTCGGGACCCGCAAAGACTTGTTGAGTGCTTTGAGGTTGAGAATCGGACGATATGACCCATTGGGTTTCTGTACCAAAAATAGATTTGAATAGAAACCCTGGCCCCTCTGGGAGAATGGAACAGGCACTATAACTCCAGCCTGGAGCATAGTGTGCAATACCTTCCGCAGCTCCGTAGCCTTGTTCCGGTCTGATGGTAGACCCGTGGTGAAGAATCGAGCCGGGGGTCTGTGCCGGAAGGAGAGGGCGTACCCGTGAGAGACCACCTCCAGAACCCAAGTGTCTGTCGTAGTGAACGACCAACACCGGGAGAACTGCAGCAGGCGGCCTCCCACCCTGGGATCCCCCAAGGGGAGACCCGGACCGTCAGGCCGCAGGCTTGTCATCTGGCTTGGGGGCCGGACGTCTGGTACTCCATGCCTGTTTCCGGGGCTTGACCGATTTCTTAGGGCCAGCCTGTCGAGGAAACGACTGTGGTTTGGGCCTGCCCTGGGCCCTAGATGACCGAAAGGACGATGGTCCAGAACCAGAAGGAGCAGCGGCCGACGGGAGACAAGCAGATTTGGCTGCCGCCAGCGTGGCCACAATCTTTCCAGATCCGGACCGAAGAGAACTTCTCCGGTAAACGGCAACGCTTCCAGACCTTTCTTGGATCTGCGTCCGCCTTCCAGGATCGCAGCCACAAGGTGCGACGAGCAGCTACCTCTGCTGAAGAAATTCTAGACACCAGAGTACTAATGTCTAGAGCCGCCTCGTTGATGTAGGTGGCCGAATCACGGAGATTGCCAATCAACTCCGCTTGTTCGGCCGGACAGTCGGATTCAAAAGAAGCCTCTAATGAATCCGCCCAGCGCTCCATCGCTCTGGCAACCCAGCAAATGGCCATAGCCGGCCGTGCTGCCCCCCCTGCAAGGGAATAAGCGGACTTCAGGCAGATTTCTACCTTGCGGTCCGTAGCATCCTTAAGGGAGGACATGGATGGCATCGGCAATGTGGCACTACGGACAAGACGGGTCACGTGAGAATCCACCTGTGGAGGGGATTCACACTTAGCAAAATAATTATCCGCGAACGGATAAGCCACCGCCAGGCGTCTCTGCGGCTGGTATCTTTTGCCAGGTTGTTTCCACGCCTCCTCTAAATGGTCCACCAACTGACCCGAAAGAGGAAAGACTGTGGCATCGCCCTTCACATCTTTGAAAAAGGCATACTTAGATTTAGCCGCTGGGGGAACTTCGTCCTCAATCACCAAGGCTGTGCGGACCGCCCGAATAAGTCCAGGAATATATACTTTGGACTTAGCATCAGCGTCCTTAGTATGGAAAGGTTCCTGATCGTAAGGATCCAGAATCTCCCCATCATCAGACGTCCCTTCGTCATCCTCATAAGGAGCGGACAGAGACGCCACCGGCCTTTTATGAGGCCGCATCACAGACTCCCCTTGCAACACATCCGACAAGTGCTGTAAAGAACTCGTCAGGGAGTTAACCCACGCTGGCTCCTGAGAACCCGGGAGCGGGGAAATAGGGAGACTGTGGGGTACCACCAATTGTCGTGGGAACCCCTGCATGGGTGACGACACCACAGACTGCTGGGACAAACCCATCGGAGTAAACGCGGGCTGCGGAGCTAACTGGCCCACTAAAGCTGTTAACGCCTGAGCGAAACAAGCCCAGGGCGGCTCCTGTACCGGTGCTGTAACCGTAATAGGCCGCGCCATGGACAAACACTGCCGGCAAAGGCCCTCCGTGCTACCCTCCCCCTCCGCTAACGGTACTTTGCACGTGGTACACTGTAGCCGGAGGGGAAAATCACTTTCAGACATGATGGCACCACGTATGTGACCTCTCTCACCAATTAAGTATTAAATAGGCGAGAGACCACCCTGCAGCACCGCACCGCAAGGGCTTTAGCAGAAAGAACAGGGACAGTAATAAAGCTGACAGTTTAGAGAAGAATAGTTACAGGCAGCGCTAGCACAGTCACATACAATGCAGAGAAATAACAATTCCTGCACTAACAGCGCTGATCACTCAACTACACAGACACAGGGCCTGGTAGGACACAGCGCTGCATACACAGACCTGAGCCACAGCGGAGGAGAGGTATGCGGGGGGACCCAGACCACGATGCTTCCTTCCAGACTTCCAGCAGCGTTCACCATGCGTTGCAGAGAAGATGGCCGCCGAGGAGCAGAGAGAAGCTGGCCTGGGGGAGGAGCGCTGCCACAGGACCAGTCGGCAGCATACAGAGAGGGCTGTGTGCAGCGGGGGAGGCGCCGGCTGTGAGACAGGGAAGGCGCGCTCCCCTGGCATGCATTTAACCCCTGGGACGCCGCAGCGCTACCGCTCTGCTGCGGTCCGCTGTCCCAGGGGGTAGTGGAAGCGCAGGTTGGTCGCCTGGCTCCACGCTGCAGCCAGTCCCCAGGGAGCCCCCTGCCTGGGGACTTAGGACCATGTGATCAGCGGGGACCCACCGCGGGACCCCGCTGCTTACCTCTGTCCCCCTTGAATCCGGCCATGGTCCGGAGCATCTGGGGTCACCGCTAGCTGTGACCCCAGACGCCCACCAGCATCCCCGGATCAGTACCGGCGTTCTGGTACCGGCGGGGTGTAGGGAAGACAGCATGGACGTCAGGACTGACTGTCCATGCTGTACATCCAGTTGTGCAGCCACAGCTGCATGAAGAATAAGCTTCAGGGGCTCTTCTAGCCCCCACTCCAACAGGTGCACCCGACTCCGGCCGGGCACCAAACTAAACTGAGGTGCCTTGGCCCGGGGGCGGGGTATAGGAGGGGGACCTAGTGCATCCTGGGAGGCTGAAAGCTTAACTCTTTGGTGCCCTGCGACTGACGTCACACCTATACCCCAAGGTATCCTGTGGATACCCTATGGACCCTGAAGTAGAAATAAAGATATAACCGGCAAGTATTATGAATGGTTATAATACATGGATAATTCATGTAAGATAGAAAAAAAATAATATACTTTCCAGTTGTTCGTACAATGTCTTTCAACAATATAAAGTTCTGTGTTTTATTTCTACTTTTCCTCCATTTTGTTTATCTACAGACTGGTGCTTTTATATGTGCAAAGAAACCACTGTGACTTCTAGGATCTTTCTGTTTCCTTTACTTCATTCTTATCTTCCTCCATTTTAGTAACTGTAGCCAGAGATTACACAGCCCACAATAAACACTTACAATCGCCCTCACCCAATCCCACTGTTGACTCTACCTCATGCCCAAGCTGCCTGCAACAGAATAATCTTACATAACACAGCTATCTGACTGCCTTCCGTTCTATAATTAGTTATATAATACATAAATATACCAAAGGCAACAACTGCCAGCAATTTTTTTTTTTTGTTCAAATTCTTCTTAGTATGCATTATAAAGAACAGCAGAGCTACTACTTTGAAATGCTATTAGAATGTTATAAGATGAGTTCAATGGCCTGTATAACAGTACTTGGCTTGCAACCGTGTGTTTTTATATGTTTATGGTTTAAATATATTCTAATCACAATGAAACAAAAACACCACAGTCTTCTCTTCAAGTATCCTTTGTCAGATTATTGTTTTGATGATTTGTTTTCGTGCGAGCATATGGAACAATGACCGGCCAGGTGAGTTATTCACCTGTGTATGATGAAGAAATATCTTCATACACCAAGCCTCAATACGCCACGCAATGTTATATGTCTGGTGCGGGGTGTAGCGTAGCAACTCTTTCAATTCAATTTGGGTCTTATTTGCACCGCAGATGCAGCAAAACACCATTAAATCTGTACCACGCAATGCAGCTGTGACTAATTACACAGGAATTAGTTTTAAATATGTACAAAGTCGCAGACGGAACTTGGCATGACAAAAAGCCGCGGGTGCTGCGTCGTAGCAGTTTGTATAGATACAGACTCATTCGCACACAGATGTACAAGTGTATCAGTACAGTCTCTTTAAGCCGTTTTGTTGCTTCCAATTATTTTTTTAGTGCGACTAAGACACACATTAGAGTGAAAAATACACTTGGTGTAAGCAGAGTTGCACAGGACCTGGCGCTCCGAGAAGGACTGTTTGTTGAGACCGTGGTAATAGTGTATGAGGACACATTTGTATTAGCTTAGCACTGTTTGGGCTGTATTACATAACTGTCAGAAAAGAGTGGCATTTCTGAGCCACATGCCAGTTTGCCATAGTGTATTTTTCATGCCTGCACCTTACAGTGCTAGACTTTGAATGTGCGGAAAATCTTGCGCCACCCTACTCCGCCCAGTGGAACAGTCAAACACATTCCCACTGCATATTACCTTAGCAGTGGTAACTACTGGTCCAGGGACTCTGACACTTGGGTGTGACATCATAGCCATAATACGGACAAGGAAGAGCCGCAACTGGCAGCTTCACACGTAAGAAGCTGCTGTCTGCTTATCCTTGTCAGCGACCAACGCTCCATGTGGGGGCATCAAAAGCACTATATGGGTGACTTTATGACACTTATGCAGGGTTTTAGGCTCCTCTAACCATTAGTGCCCATGGCAACTGCTTAAGTTCACTAAATAGTATTGCTGGTCCTGGATGTGTCATCTATTACTCTAACCATCAGAGAAGAAACAAGAGTATTAGATGGTAAGCAGTGGGAATACGATTTCTGATACATTATGGTACAGCAGAGTTTTTTTCTATCATACACTATAATTTAAAGTAGCCATACTATTTATAAGTGATCATATCGGCTTTAATGTCCCGTTTTCTGTTTCTTAGTTGCAACTTTTCATTTTAGTGGAAGTACTCTATGAAATCAAAGACCATGGTACTGGTATTGTGATGTATGACACCTTCATATCCTATGCAGATCTGATTTATTTACCTCATTTGATCGAAAGCTTCTTCCTTGCATGCCATGCTTCCAAAACGCAAGGACACTGTCTTGTAGGCAAACTAGAACACACAATATAAAGCATTTAGGAAACCACACCATCAGTGACGTTATAAGCCACACCAAATATAATGACTTTGTGACATCACTATTGAAATGAAGCAAAACACTAATTTCCATGTGATCTAATTCTGTAACCAATAAAAGTATTTTCAAGTGTGTAGATTTAGGGAACTATTAATTGTATACATTAAACTCTGTGTTTTATGATTCACCATCCTGATTCATTTCTAGATTTAAATTAAGGTTTGTATCTGGCCTAGCAGGATCATTTGTAATGGATTAGGGATAACGCTAAATCTTGAAATTATAGATTTGACACATCATTACCTCATGTACATGGTAATTTGGGTGTGATATGTTATGTCGACATAGTCGTGTAGACAGTCAGCATGTCAACATAGCATTTTCTAGTGTTCGAGCCTTATTAACCCTAACCTAACCCTGTACTGTCGACATTCACAATGTCAACATAATGACATATCAACGTTGTGAATATGTTGATATGTTCACAGTTGGCATTTCGACCACGCTGACATTCTGAATGGCGACATTTAGGCCATAATAACTACATACCACTTCCCACCAGCTCCTACAATGGCATCTAACCCTTACGTTCTGCTGCTTATTTGGGCATTATGACAGCTGCTGCAGCAATGTTTATAAACCATCTCAATGTCCTTTAATGTTTTGCTCATAATGTTTATGTACTTTGTAAGGCGCTGCAAGCCTCTTGTGGTGCCATATAAATAAAGGATAATAATAATAAAGGGCACAATGATAGGAGATGATCATTTGACTGAGAGCTAAAAACCGTACCCATAGGAGAAAATAGCATACACTGAGAATGACGGCTTGTTGTGTCTACAACTACTTTTGAATTAATACAATTTATTTAATGGCTGACTCACCTATAGATTCAATCTGAAAATCAAATGTGAGCTCTGAAGACAACTTTCGGCTGGATTTTAAACGTCCTTGAAGATTAACTATCTTTATACAACCTTGGGGAGGAAGAAAAGATGATTTTACATAAATAATTGCACAAAGTTTATAAGTTACTGGGAATATGTATGTCGCTATATTTACTAATTAAATACAGAAAACATTTAACATATTGACTGTGTCACTTAATAAACTTACGATCCAGGCACACTAAGATGGTATCTCTCTCTAACTGTGTCACATGGACGACATCCGACTGTGGGGTATCTGAAAATAATGAAGAATATGAATTTATTTTAAGTAAGGCACTAGTGATAGGAGTATAAGATTATACGTTCTACAAGTGATGAGAGTAAGGTGAAATGCTGACTACTGAAGGAGGCAATGAGACACAAAATGTACTAACCAGTTTCTGTAAACCAGGAAGACGTGGAGTTGGGATTCACAGTCTCAAATCGCACAACCTGGTTAAAATCGGTGCCCTTGCTGACACTGACACAGACTAAGGGATACTCCTGTTCAGGCACGACCAGCATCTCCAACATCATCAGTGGGCAGGGCAGAGGAAAATCTATGTGCTGGGCAAAACATATAAAGCAAATAGACATAAATATCTATTAACAATGCCATTTCATTTCATATTAAACTTTGCCATATAAATAAGTTGTGAACCTTTAAATATAATTTTTTTTATCAGATTTTCATAAAGTTAACAAGGTAGAGGGGGTTGGGTACGGGATCCTGGTGGCTGGGATGCCGGCACTCAGAATAGCGATAGCGGCATCCTGACAGTAATACTCCGGACAGAATTAGGAAAGTACCCGAATCCTAACCCTCACCCACCTTTCGCGCAGCCTAAACCTAACCCCCCCCGCAGCCTAACCCTAACCCTCACCCACCTTTCCCGCAGCCTAAACCTAACCCCTCCCCGCAGCCTAACCCTAACCCTCACCCACCTTTCCCGCAGCCTAAACCTAACCCCCCCCGCAGCCTAACCCTCACCCACCTTTCCCGCAGCCTAAACCTAACCCCTCCCCGCAGCCTAACCCTAACTCCCCCCCAATGCAGTCTAACCCTAACCCTACCCCTAGTACCTAACCCTAACCTCTAATCCTAATACTTACCATCGGGATTCTGCCGACTACATCCTGGTAGAGGTGCCTGTCATAAGTCACATACTACCAGATCATGGGGATTGGCTACATGTGGAACCTAACAGCAAGATGAGTGTCACGGTTGTGGGCACAACAGTAGCAGAAAAGTAGCATTTGGATAGAGAATCAATATGGGGGAGATACTGGTGTTGGTTCTATTCTGAGGCAGAATAAGTGATGTTAATCATACAAGATATAAGTGTGCCTAGAAGAGATAACTTGATGCTTGGAAATGTAATTTGTCTGGTGTCCATAATAGATAAATCTCGGTAAAGTATAAACAAAGATATAGGAGTAGTAGTCAAGATGTATTTCTGGCAAACTCAAAGAATTCCATTGTATTCTGAAAGCAATATATTTTAATAAACCTCAAAGCAGAATCAAATTCAGTTTGCCAACAAGTACTTTTGCTTATTTTACAACCTTATTCTGAACTCTCCTATGACAATGTACTCTGAGAAAATATTCAAACAATGTAGGTTGTCAGTTTCTATCACAGGGAGACACATGAAATTGCAGCTTCCTCAGTCCAGTGACTTGTCACAAACATCCAGCTATTTATAAATCAGCAGTGACAGGACAGAGATAGCATCCTCTTGCTCATCCTAAGCATAGCAGAGAGATATAGGAGCTGCACAAAACACAATAATATTGTCATGCAACTGAGGCATCTTAAAGCAAAATATTTAAAAATAGCATGTTGAGTGGTGTGTAATACTGTCTCAGCACGCCATGCACTTTACAGGCTGGTCTGTGACGTATCAGCAGTGCTTCCTACCATGACTTGAGGCAACGTGTTGCGTTTGAATAACCATAAGAAGCAATATATGGCCATTCCTTCTTACAAAATTGCTGAAGCTGAATCAGGTTTTTATTATTACTATTAATACTTTTACATATAAAATGCCCTCATATTCATCAATGCTTTATAATTGGAACCAAACATAGTAATAAAACAAGACTGGGCATTGACGTCTTAATGACGTCTCTCCCATAATGCAGAGCGCGCACGGGAGGAATGACGTGTGGACAGCGGCGGGTTCAGTGGCCGGAGCCGTAGGGTGGATTCAGGTAAGTGTAGTTTTTTTCTTTTACTTACTTGTGTGTATTTGTTGGGGGGGGGAGTGGACTACTACTGGGGTGGATCTCTACTGGGGGGGACTACTATGGGGGCACTGCATCGGGGGGTGGACTACTACTGGGGGCACTACAGGGGGGCATCTCTACTGGGGGACCACTACTGGGGGCACTATATAAAGGGCACTGCGTGGGGGGGGAACTACTACAGGGGGCACTGCATAGGGGGGATCACAGCTGGGGCACTGCATTGGGTTGGTCTACTACTGGGGGCACTACATAAGGGGCTTACTACTGGGGGCACAAGGGACACTGCACTGGGGTGATCACTACTGGGGGCACTGGATAGGGGGATCACTCCTGGGGGCCTGCATAAGGGGGACCACTACTGGGGGCACTGTATAAGGGGTCCTACTGGGGGCACTGCATAGGGGGGACCACTACATGGGGCACTGCATAAGGGGGACCACTACTGGGGGCACTGGATAGGGGGATCACTACTGGGGGCACTGGATAGGGGGATCACTACTGGGAGCCTGCATAAGGGGGACCACTACTGGGGGCACTGCATAGGGGGGGGCACTGCATAAGGGGGACCACCTACTTGGGGCCTGCATAAGAGGGACCACTACTGGGGGTACTATATAAGGGGAACTAATGTCAGACTGCATAAGGGGGACCACTACTGGGGTACTTTATAAGGGGCACCACTGGGGGCTTGCAAAAGAGGGACCACTACTGGGGACATTGCATACTGTATAAGGGGCACTACTAGCGGCCTGCATAAGGGGGGCCACTACTGGGGGCACTGCATAGGGGGGGCTGTATAAGGGGCACTGCATTAAGGTGCATATGGAATGGAAAGAAATGTTTAGAGTGTTGAGAAAGGGGTGTGTGTCATGTTGATACACCCATTTTTAAGTGACCATGCCCATTTTTCGGCGAGCGCACATAGGGAGGGGGTGTGGACTCTCCATTTTTAAATTTGCCCTGTGCTGCAAATACCCTAGTTACTTCACTCACCTGTGCCATGGTACAGGGCACCACAGGGCAGGAGGTGCTGTTTGGGCCTGACAATTTTCCTGTTTATTATTATTCTCACTTGTAGATTCCTCTTCTTTTATCCACAGCATCTCCTAGCCTCCCCTATCTCTTCATTGGCATTTTCCCATTAGGCCATGGCCCCTTCTCGGGTGCTCTTTCTGGCACAGGGCACTAAAAAGTCTAGTTACGGCTCTGCACAGGGGTACTGGGTCTAGACAGCCTTTGTGTCATGAAGGGAGGCATAGGGGTACTGGGCCTAGACAGCCTTTGTGTCATGAAGGGTAGCACAGGGGTACTGGGCCTAGACAGCCTTTGTGTCATGAAGGGCAGCACAGGGGTACTGGGCCTAGACAGCCTTTGTGTGGTGAAGAGTGGCACAGGGATACTGGATCTAGACAGCCTTTGTGTCATGAAGGGCGGCACAGGGGTACTGGGCCTGGACAGCCTGGGCCGCACAGCTGTTTTTTGCTCAATGAAATTGTCTCCTGCCTCTCTGTTGCATAATGTAATTGGCAAAGCAGTTAGATTACATATTTTGAAGGGTACATAAAGTAATTAAATGTGTTATAGTGCAAAGACTGTTTAATTTGTAATGGATCCCACAATTTCTGATTGCAGCCTTGATATCCATTTCAATAAAATAGTAATGTTGTGGTGAATGTCTGGTTAGGAAAAGACCAGTAGGGATTATAGCAATAGTCAATGCCAGTGAGTGAAGGAATTAACATGTGTAGTGCGAGATGTTTTTAACTGCGTGTAGGAAGATTTGGAGGCAGTTTTGATGGGGGATCTGAGTCAAGGATGAACTCTAGATAATTTAAAGGGTAAAGTTTGTTTTCATGCTCTCAAACAGAAAGAGAAGAGAGTTGTGGACTTTAGATAATGGATCGCCTTAGACAGCTCATTCTCTATGGAAGGAAAGGCAATGATAGCCTGAATGAGGAGATCCAATAGATTGTATTAGGAAAGTACAGTAATACCCCTTTCAGATATACAACCCGGGAAATTTCCTGCTCAGACTCGGGAATTTCTTCTGTGCAAATTCCCGGGTATTTGGTCGAGACCCCCCCTTTCACACTACAGCGTCTACCCGGGAAATTCCCAGGTAGACCCCTTCCAGACAAGAGCAGGGTTTTTCTGCTTACCTGCCTCTTCTCTGCTGTCTGCTCCTCCGAGCCTATCCCCTCTGGCTGATGATGTCATCATTCAGCAGCCGGAAGCCGGCCAATCATAATGCAGATTTTTTTTTTTCCATTATTAGAATTTTTAAAAAATGGGTTTTAATTCCCTGGTGGTCCAGCGGGAGTGCGGGCGGCCCGCTGTGGCACAGCCGGCCGGCGCTGGGGGTAGTGAGCAGCAGCGCTGAGCGTCAGGACGCTCTGCACTGCCAACTCAAAGCAGCAGTGCTGAGCGTCCTATAGGATGCTCTGCATGGTCAGCTCAAAGCAGCAGCGCTGAGCGTACTATAGGACGCTCTGTGCTGTCAACTACATGTAAAAGCTGCTTGGTGCTGCCCGGGAGTAGTAAATTCCCGGGCAGCACCATTCAGACAGAAGCAGGGTAATTTTCCGGGACTGAAGTCCCGGGAAAAACCCTGGTCAATTGCAGGGGCAGCTACCCGGGAACGTGTTCCCGGGTAGGTACCTTTCAGACAGACACGGCTACCCGGGAATTTGGCTGAGGCAGGCCAAATTCCCGGGAATCTCGAGATGTCTGAAAGGGGTATTAGTGTGTGAGGCAGAGTGTAGGAACACATCTGAAATAAATTGGATGTGTATGGAAGTTGAAACATGGGCTGGTTGGTAATAAAAGAGAATCTGGGTACAACTTAGTTATTTTCAGAAATTAAGTAATTACCACATGCTTAAATAATGATGGACATACACCAATTTAAAGGGAGAGATTAATGATGTTAACTAATGATTTTAAGCCAGCCTTGATAAAGGGCAAACGTTGCTGATATCGCTGGCTATGCTTTACGCCTAATAAACACATTGGAGTGCCAACGTTTGTAGAAATATATATTATTTATGACAGTGTGAGGATATAGCTATTACAGATAGCACTTGTGTGAAGCCTATTATTATATTGCTTTAAGTGTGCCTTTAAATGCAATAGGGAGGGCCAATTTAGATCCCATTAAACGTACAGCACAATATCCTACCTCTTCCAAACCTTAGCTGGTGCTAAATTTAAGTCCTCTCTTATTATGAATTTTCACCATTTAGTGTCCGTATTTCTTAATATTTCTCATTATTTGTGCGTACTCCATATTTTGCTAGGACCTTGGCTCTGGGAACCACACAAATAATTTATATTTTTCCTACACTCTTTAGAATCCAAGTGCTTTGGCTGTGTTAAATAGTGTTGCATCTTTATTCAAACATATCTAAATAAATAATCAGTCTCGCAGTTTCTCTGTGGAAAAATTATCCCACTAAATTGCATGCTATTACTTTACCAGTTTAAGGCACTTCCCTTTTCCATCAAACTCTTGCGAGGTTAAAAACTCATACTTTTGGCAGAGGAGCTCACTCATAAAAATCAGGCATAATTTAATTACTGATCTATTTCACCTGACCTGCACCGTGCTGAAATCTATTAGAGTACTTGGATCGCAGACTGTTCCCCTCTACAAAGAACTCTGTAAAGCGACTTCTACAAAAGGCCTGTAAACTATGGCGCTCAATGGTCTTTGTTAATTTAAAGAAACATAAAAAGTGACACCTACCTTGATAAGCATGAATTTCTGCATCTGTTCCACCCACTCTAAGAGTACAATGCTGGACTGCAGGGCTCCACACAGATATTTATGGCTTGTGTACGGATTCCTCACTACAGAAATCAAACAATAACAGATGATCTACGTCAGAAAAGTCAACATATGACAGCATTTTGTTTTGTGAGAGGGAGAACGTTAAGCCAATTACAAATACATAAATGTATGTAGAACATATTTGTTAAATAACTGAGCACTGAGGAAAGAATAAAGATTATGAATCTAGCCTTTATTTCTCTCTCTCTTTGCTGTTTTCATCATCAGACGCAGAAGACACATACAGTAATCCATTATACCATAGAGTAAGGAACACCAAGGCCTGCTTATTGAAGTCTAAAGCTGGCCACACACTAGACCAACTTACATCCAACCAGCCAACTTGTTGATTGGTTGGAATGAAAATCTGGTAATGTATGGGAGTAACTGATGATCAGCAATTTGCTGCTAAATGCCAGAAAACAGATGAAAATGGTCGTTCAGACAAGTTTCTTAAATGTTTGATCTAAACAATTTGTTCAAACAGTTTTTGTCCATTTTCCGGCGTTTGGGAGCAAATTGCTGATACCAGATTTTCATTCCAACCAATCAACTAGTTGGCTGGTTGGACAGATAATCTTTAGATGTGTGACCAGCTTTATTTAGGATTTGTCAGATCAAAGTGTAGTTAAATTGAGGTCATCTGTGGGCAGGCCTCCAGTCAGTCAATCTCAGGCTGAAGATACATGCCCGGGCAGCGTTGACTCACAAAAAGTATGTTTGGAAAAAGTAGCACACAATTACTCAATATCTTCTTCATTTCATCAATGAACGAGAGCATGCATTCTCTTGTTTAACACATAAGGACCTTCACCAAGAGAATGAAAGGCATACTTATTTGTTTTGCTACTGTTAAAAGCTAATGCACTAGCACTCACCAGGGTAATACACATTCCACAGTTAGTTATCTACACTTATCACAATGAAACTTCATTACTGTACATAGAGAGGCCATAATTTGGGTTACCTGGTAGCAAATCCTTCTAACAAGCTTTGAGTATATCACTATCAGCCCTATGTGTAACCAGTAGATCTAACAACTTATTCCTAGTAGCAGCCTACACGTATGTTTGCTGTGTGTTTACACAACAGATTGATAAATGCTTTGCTGGTGAATACCAGTATTACCAACATTTGCCCCGCAACTTCTTGCTGATAACAAAAAAGGATGATTTGAAATGACAGACAGTTCACAGCAATATAAATATTTATCCATTTAAGTGTTTAAATATTAAGCGTTAATTGTACATGTCAGGGCAACTGTAATTTATAGGAAACGTGTGACAAAGTGAAAAAAACAAGTCAATACTTATCATTGGAACCATGTTCCTCTGATTAAATATCAACATTACCAACAGTCTAACGTTTGGATGAAATATACTTATCTATGAAAACAGACATGTATCTGCATTATCGTGGGCCTAGGGAGACTGCATCCCCCTAAAGGCCAAAATGTATTTATTTTTTGCTAAGTATTAACATGTGAACTAATGGAAATCCTAATTGAAGCAATTGTGTAATTTGTAACCTTTCAGAGTTACAGAGGTCACTGCGTGATAGTAATAAGGCTCTACAAACTTAAAAAGTGCCTCCTCTTTCACATAGAGCAAAGTACAGCGACAACTAATGAGCATGGCTCTATAGCTCTGTCACCCCTCTCTAGACAGCATATCATTGAAGGTCAAAGCATTCCTCTATCACATGGCTAAACTCTGTAGACAAACAATCACAAAACTCTACTGTACTAATAATACCTCCAGAACAGACACTAAAGCTTAGTATAAAAAGGTAGGTATTGCAAGGCATGATTTTGAAAAGGCAAATACTTTACGTACCTATAATATATGCATAGTGTAATAACTGTAAATACTATAACCCCCTAAATGAGCCAATTTAGTCACTGTAATTACATCAATGATTTATAGCTAAAATCCCAGATAGCCATCAAGAAATCCAGTAAGAAAGGTGATCCAAGAGCTGACATTGGATCCAAAAGGTTAAGCTTTGTACTCCTGATGGAAGAACTCTGTCATTACATAAATAGATGTCATTGCTCATATTTTTGACTGTTAATCTGTCAATTAGTCTGTCATTTCCTTACCTAACCTAGAAATGCACCTTCGCCTTCTGCATGCTTATCAACTTGTACTAAGATTAAGATATGCATTGAGAGTCTGGAGAACTGATGAGATATATTTACTACAGGGGATAGAAGCCCATTCTGAGTAAAAGCTCAACTGAAGATGCGTATAAGTTGGATCTACGTTTATTTCATACTAGCTGGGATAACCAGCAATGCCCAGTTGAAGACTGGACCCTGAAGTACACCTGCAGCCTTTGTTTACATTTTCCTTGCCTATAACCCCATTCCATTGATCCTGAAAAGGACCCCACTGTTTGCTAACATGCCTGCAAACAGTGGGTGCAAGGGATGAGGCTGCAATGGTCCCCGAGCTGCTTCTGTGCCCACCGCTCCCCCTGCTCCAAGTCACGCACACAAGGTGGGCTGGTCCAGTCAGGGCCGCTGAGGGGGGCCCAGGTGGCAGCGGTGTTGATTTGGTGCCTGCACGCCAGCTGATTACAGCTGGCACACCGGCAGGTATACATGGAGAGACAGTGCCGCTGGTTGCGAGGCAAATCGGAGCTCGCGTACTGGCAGCCAATCAGCAGTTGCGACTCCTGATTGGCAGCCGGACCGCGACCGGCGCCAGATTCAAATTGTGCAAGCGCTGTCTGTCTATGTCTGCTGCTGCTCCAGCTGTTATTAGCCGGCCAAATATCGTGATGCTAGGTCCAAAACTCTGGCCGTGCATAAAGGACACACAAGACCGAGACAAGCTTTCTCGCTTATTATATAGATAATAGTAATGGCTCCAGGAGCATCTCTTTAGATAAGGAATCCCCTGATGAAGCAGGACATACTGTTACACCATCACATGCTTACTACAGCTGTACTGGGATAATCTGCATGCTGACCAGATTTACTCTAATATTTATGGTTAAATCAAATCTAAGCTGTAACTGATCCTCCTGGAGGTGGTCCTTCACTGATCCGGTCACACACCCATTTTCTAAAGGACCAGGTAACATGAGTGCAATATTCAGGCGTAAATAAAAAGAGTAAATGTAACACACAGCCAAGTGACAATAACGAACAGACAAACAAAAGTGACTGTGTTTTGTGGACTACATGAAAACAAGAGATATGGTAAGAACTTACCTTTGTTATCTCTGTTTCTACGAAGTCCATAGGGTCCACAGGGTTGACCTTGGGGTATAGGTTGGGAACCAAATCCGGGCACCACGCAGTTAAAGCTTTTAGCTCCCAGGATGCACTTGGGTCCACTCTCCCTATAACCCCACCCCCAAGCCAGAGGCACCTCAGTTTGTAAGTAGCCAAAGGCCGGAGGAGGAGAAAAAAAGAGAGAGAAAACTGGAACACTCGATAACCATACTCACAGAAATGGGAGACGGAAAACCGGTGACCAGCCACACAGCCCATTTGAAGCCAGGTGCGTCAGGGCGGGCGCCCTGTGGACCCTATGGACTTCGTAGAAACAGAGATAACAAAGGTAAGTTCTTACCATATCTCTTGTTTTCTACTTCAGGGTCCATAGGGGGTCCACAGGGTTGACCTTGGGGATGTCCCAAAGCAGTTCAACCAAGGGAGGGGACGCTCCTGTGCTGAGAGGAGAATCCGCCGCCAAAAAGGAAGCATCCGGAGAGGCAAAGGAAACCAATGCCTAGAACCTTAAAAAGGTGTGGGCAGAAGACCACGTGGCCATCTAGCAAGGCAAAACAGCCAAGGCGCCACAGCGAGCCACCCACGAGGGTTACATGGCCCGAGAAAAAACAAGCATCAACAACAGAAAGGCCTACCCATGGGTAGGCCCCTGAAGAAGTCATACGAGGCCGTCCAGCCAACATTTGGCCATAGGCCGGCCATCCTTTCCTGTTAAAACCAGAAATCTCAGACCACCAATAAGGAGTCCGATTTCCGTCAGGAACTTGAACGGATCACATAAATCCACAGAGGCCGGACCACAGTCAATGAGGCCACACCAGCCGATAAGACCGGGGACTGAATGGCCTCACCATAAGTTCCAGAATAATATGGAACCTAAAAATCACTAAGAAGAAACACAGGGTGAGAGCAACTCACACCCTGACAAGATGCCCTCCAGAAGAGGGAGCCACATGAGAACGCTCCCAATTCCGACACTCACCTGGGTGATATAAACTCCCTGAGAGAAAGAGAGAAAGCCAAAGCAATAGACCATGTAATGGCAATCACAACCAGCGGTTCCATTAACTTTCCCCGGAGTCAACGAAGAACCACTACTAACTCCCAAGGAGTCCCTAGGGAGGACAAATGGAGGCATAATCCAGAAAACACTCCAAAGGATGAACTGGATACCAGAGCGGAACAATTCCATATCTTAATCATACTGACAGTGTAGAGATCCGCACTGTCAGGAAGGCCAGGCCGAGGGTGAAACCCAAGCCAGCCGGAAGGAATGCCAGAATATCTGGAAATCCTGGACACCAGAGGATCATATCGACAGGTATAATACCATAAGAATTATGGCTGCCACAGTTTGTGGTAGGTCCCAGCAAAAACTGATCCATGTGCTCTAATCATTCCAACGATGACAAAGCCAGGGAAGCCGTAAGACCACTGTAGGGACGCAGTCAAAGACAAACGACCCAGGTCCAAGACAAACCCCAGGACCCTGAGACAACAGGTCTGGGCAGTGAAGCATCAGGAATGGAGTATCGATGGAGAGACTCCGAAAAACCAAGTACCCCTGACATCTGGGGCAATCAGGAGCCACCAGCAGGAAAGCATCTCCGTCTCGATTGAAACACTTCCCTCGAAGAAGAATGGAGACCGGAGAACACAGGTACGCAAATTGGAAGAACTACTTCACCGACAAAGAGTCACTGAAGGTTGCTTCAGAATCCCCAGAGTTGGACTGTAACACCATAGTGTGATAGAGTCAGAAGGCCATGAGGGTAACCTCAGGAGGACCCCCCCCCCCTGCTCACCAGGAGATGAAACCTCTCTTGGGGAAGAGACTAGTCCCCTGGATGCACGTCGTGACGGCTGAGGACTCCCGCTTACCAATGGAGAGCACCTGAAATGAACACTGTCGAGATGGTCGGGAGGAGACCCTCAGACAATGTCCGAATGTATGACATACCTGACATTGCCACCCAACGAACAGTATTGCTAAAAAGGAAGCCACTGTTCTGACCCTGTCGGACTGAACTTTTTCAGGTTCACCGGGAAACAAGGGTTATGCCAGAGTGAAGGCCCAAGACAGGCTAAAGTTCCAACCAGTTAATTGACAGGGTGGAATCGACAGACATCCAACTGCACTGAAATGGATGCGAACCAGACACTGTCCTTAGCAAAGAATACCCTGGACGAGATGGCCATAGTCACCCGAAAAGGGACCGACTTGCCTCCGGGGAGAGCATCATCGTTTGAACAGTGATCAGACAGAAATAACTTGTTCCATCTGGAGATAAGCCAATTATGGAAAGGCCTGGAATGGAACTAAGCCCATTCCACCCTTCCAAAGGCAGACACTGAATAGTGGACCATGCATCCCAGAGTGTAAAGACATATGTCGACTGCGCAGACATCCATGTACTCCTAATGGAAGAGTGGAGATGCCGTCTTATGCCAGAAGAATTCTCAGATTCTGAGAATCCAGCAGGGCTCCTAGGTGAAGAATACCCAGAGAGGGATGCAGGGAGGACTTTTTCCCCATTGATTAAACGTCTGCAGTCAACCCCCCTGTCAGTCAGTCAGACCCGGCTGTAAAGTACCCCGGTGATCCTACTAAGAGCAGGAGGCCATCCAGGTACAGGAGCATTGGGATATACTGAACAGAAGAACTGTCAGAAAATCCAAAACGCTGGTAAACCCCTGTGGGGCTGAGAGCAGTCCCAACAGGCAGAGCCCGAAAAATCGTAAGTGCTGTGATACAGCAAACCTCAGTCCATGCTGAGGTAAGGTCTCTGTAAGTACCCGTAGGCACGCGTCCTGTATATCCAGTGATACCATAAAGTCCCCAGGTTCCAAACATAGTATGATGGAGCATAGGGATTGCTTCCTGAGCCCAGGTAGCTTTAGGAACTGGTTCGGGGAATTGAGACAGAGAATAGGCCAAAGAGGACCATTCAGCCACCGCACCAGAAAGAAAGCAGAACAACCAGTCCCTCGCTGAGAAAGTGGGGATGGCCCAATTAGCTCCGCTTACCGCAACAACTGTATAGCTTTCTGGATTTGTAAGGCCCTGTTCCGAATAAGGGCCTGCGTACCATCACATGGAAATAGGCCGCCTGAGCAAAGAGAGTGCGTACCCTCCTACCCACGTAGCCGCGGCAACTAGACACTAGTACCGGGCAAACTGAGTGGTAGGCCTGTCTCGTCAGGCTGACGATATATCCGTAGGTTCAGAAGCAGGATCGGCTGGCAGTCCAGGTCTGCTCGGAACTGGATATGTCGGCCCTTGTAAAGGCCGACAGTCTATGAAGAAACAGACCTTTAGGCTGACCCAGAGGACAAAAAGACTTAATAGTCTGAGGCCCCGTAGTGAGCATAGCTGACGGTGGGAAATTTGTACTGCCACTGTCAAGGTCAGGACCCAACAAGATATACCCTATAGATGGTATCTGCACCTCTGCATTCCCAGAGCGCAGCCATAGGGTATTACGGAGGATACCGTCGCAGCCGGAACTCTGAAAATTAGGAGCTGGTATCCAATATAGGCATGTCCACCTATGACAACTGCATATATTACGTGAGCAACCAAATACATTTGAACCCCAGACGTGTTGGAGGGGAAAAAACATTACAAATGCATCAGCTCAGTATGCAATAGTATTAACCAACCATGCTATCGCCATGGTAGGATGGGTAACAACCCCTGAAAGCGAGTATACTGATTTCAGGCAGAGTTACCACCTACGGATCAGAAGAATCCGACCACGCAGGAATGGGATGCGTAGTAACGTCTGTAATCCGACGAGTAACACGCCCATCCACCCCAGGAGGGGCTCATGATGACCCTCAGGGAATTTGGGACAGGAGACCAAACACTGTTGTAATACCTCATATCTGGCAACAGCCAGAGTCCCGCCATGCGATCCACCCGCTAGTCAGCAACAGGGACCCAAAAGGCACGTAATACTGAGGGTGTATGATACAGGTGCAGAATGGACCTGCTACCAGCCCTAAAACAGGGATAATAATACTTGAGATAGGCTTCCCCCCGTGTAAGAGGGAAAGAGCCCAAAACAGTATCCAGTTCACGGTAGAGCCAAGTGGGAAGTAAGCACAGGGCGTCAACCACGCCAATTTGCGTTTCATAGAAAAACGACATCCACCCAGGGTGGCTGTTGTGGTAATCCCTGCAAGGGGCATGACAGACTATTGTGGCACCAGGGGGAATTCATATACTCGAAAAACCCCTGTAGGGAGCGGTAGTCTGTGTCACAGGCGAAGAGTGCAAGAAACTGCAAGATACCCTGAGATGAAAAAGGGCTGTATGGTGAAGTAACCCCAAGTGAGGTACAACAATGGGGCCCGCCCGGCGATCCGCAATTAAGAGGATCCCGAGAAAACAAACCGCCCAAGGGGGTCGTGAAAGGGGCCGGCACCCGATGACGCCACATACAGAACCCTTTAAGAGTTAAATCCTCCGCACTAACACCTGCAGCACATGGCTTGCAGGATAGTAAAAATGGGTGCAGTATAACGCTCTATCTCCTGGTCAGACATATCTGACCAAGCCTTGTGATCAAGCAGCGCTATACTGGTCCTGACTGAAACTAAAAATTAGCTGCAGGGACCCATTTTCAGCGTATGCAACACACAGTTCCACTCAAAATATGGCAACGTGCAGCACGCAACAGTATGTGACAAACCTCACAAATATTAACAAGTATATAAATGTGAGGTCTCAGAACCACCCCAAGTACAGCTGTATTAGGGCAGATAAGGAAAGGGATAGATATACACTGACAGGTGAGAGAATAAAGTACAGTCAGCACTAGCATAAGTCACATACAATGCAGATATACACATATATACATAAACATGTCATATAATATACTGCACTATTACACTGCATGCAACTTACCCAGATTCAGTGTCTGGGAAGGCTACAGCGCTGTGTACACTGACCTGATGGTGAGGTACGCAGGGGGACTGGACCAACTGCCATCATGAGAGATTTCTGCTGCACCACAAGAAAATGGCCGCTGGAGACCTCAGAAGAAGCGTGGCCCGCGGAGGAAGCAGCTCAGCGACGCCAGACTATAGATACTGAAAGGCGCGCTGAGCTGAGGGGAGGAGCCGCTGTAACAGGGAAGGCTGCCTCCCCTGGCCGGCTATTAACCCCCGGGACGCCGGCTCCCTGCACCGAACACTAAGTCCCTGGTGGTCTAGTGGACACACGGGGTATGGGGGGCCCGCCGCCACTGCCGGCGCCTCCGGTCTGTCCCCAGAGACCGGAGGCACAGGACTGCATTTCAAATGCGCGGATCACCGCAAGCAGTGACCCGCGCCTTACCTGCTCCCCGTGGATCCGGCAGCAGTCCTGGGCGCCCGCAGAGTCCGGCTAGTACAGACTCTGGGGTCCCGCTGAGATCCCCAGATCTGTACTGGCGTCTCAGCGCCAGCGGGGTGACGGAGCGGCAGCTTAGACGTCCTATGGACAGTCTGACGCTGCCGCTCTGAAGAATCCAAAGGAAAAATAAAAAACTCTGTCCTTTAGAAAAAATAAAGCTTAGGGGCTGCTAATCAGCTCCCCACTGCACTAAACGGTGACCCGATTCCGGCCGGGCACCAACTTAAACTGAGGTGCCTCTGGCTTGGGGGTGGGGTTATAGGGAGAGTGGACCCAAGTGCATCCTGGGAGCTAAAAGCTTTAACTGCGTGGTGCCCGGATTTGGTTCCCAACCTATACCCCAAGGTCAACCCTGTGGACCCCCTATGGACCCTGAAGTAGAAAAAAGTAATTTTGTACAAACGCAAGGGTAAAAAACCTGATGTACTGTATCCTAATTTGAGCAAACATATCCCCTCCTTTATATATGTACAGTACAATCCTTTACCTGCTGGAAGATTATTCTCCTGAAAATAACACATGCTCTAACACTGCCCAGAGAGATT